>JALLOY010005501.1:0-10272 GCA_036939835.1 Thalassiosira delicatula
ACGTGGAACGTAACATGTAACGTTCCAAAGCCCACACTGTCTCAACTTAAACGGTCCCCGCGAGGCAAATATCAACTTTCAAGTGAGGTTTGCTTCGTTAGGATATATGAATTAGTAATCATACATTAAGGGTCCGAGGAGTTCGTTCTTCTTCGAGTATGGCATCAACTTCGTAAGTGGATCAGCGAGGTTGGTTGTGCCATCTTCCTTTGCTACGCGCAGGATTCCTGCTGCTGCGGCCTCACGAACCACGTGGTAGTTGATTGCGTTGTGTTTCTTCGATAGCGTTGACTCCGGCACGCTCGTGTTCTTGACGACGCCGGCGTTATCACAGTAAACATTGGCAGGGCCCATCAGTGGCACACCAAATGATTTTAGCTTCAAGCGTAGTGCCACCACGAGATCACGTAGGATTCGTATGGCAACAAGCTCGGCACCAAATGTGCTCGACTCGACTGTGTTCTGCTTTTTACTGTACGTCTGGATCAATGCGTTGCAGATGAAGACCAGGATCCCAGTGTGTGACCGTCTGGTCACGACGTTTGAGGCATGGTCTGAGTCGCAAAAGCCAGTTATAGGAACTGGATTTCCCAGAGGCTCAGGCATTCGAGGGGGATCTTCCTCCTCGATGTCCCCGTAGAACTCCATCCAATCGGCGTTGACGTTGAAAGCGTTCTCGTCGCATGGTACGACCATAGGGTCCATGACCAATCTCTTCATGGGGTTCCTTTTTAGATAATAGAAGATAAGGTACAGGGCTTCGAGGTGACCCTGTCTCGGGGAGCATTGATATTGCGACATGGTCGCCACTTCGATCTGTATGTCAATGCGTCCCAACTCCACCGCCCAGCGCAGGATGCCAATTAACTGTTGGTATCTGGATACGTGTTCTGCGCAGCATTCATCAGTGACGTCAAGTTCTGGTTTATACTTTGGTGGTAGCGGGCCTTGGTGGTGTCTCTTTCCTGTTTTAAGCACGCGCCCGTCCTCGGCCAGGAGTCGTTCGACCGTTTGGACGGCGCCTTTGCAGTAAGAGTGGGAGCTCATGCTCCATGCGTTTTGTCCATTGGGTAGCTGAAACTGTGAGATGTCAGCTCCAAGGTATCGCGTCGGCGGTGCTATATCGCCGTTCTTGATCACAAATCTTTCTCCTATGGCTTTCATTATGTCCCCGGGATCGTGACTAATGGCCAATACGTCATCGACGTAGACCAACAAGAGTTCGTAGTATGCTCTTCCATCTTTGTCTACATTCCTTCGTATGTATACGTCGGGGTCCATCACGGACGGAGTGAAACCCAGACGGGACTCGATAAAGTCTTTGAACATTTTCCTCCACGATGCGCCGCTCGATTTCAATCCGTAAAGAGCACGGACTAACTTCATTGGTTTTCCTCTCAGACTGTGTCCGCATTCCACGCCGGCCACGAACCAGATCTTTTCTAGGCACGGCGCATTTAAGTATGCATTGCCAATGTCGCATGCCAGGATGTCCAATTCGTTCAAGGCTGCTATGAGGAACGCGATTCTGACTGAATCCCGCGACACGACGCTCGAGTATGTAAGACCGACAGGTGTTTCGGTTGTGTGCCCGCCAGCAACGAATCGAGCCTTTCGTGAGAAATCCATTTTAACGTCAAAGACGATATGACATGTGATTTCTTGGAAGCCTGTGAGTTCCGGGACTTTGCCCTGGCGCGCATCCTCGGGTGTTGCTCCCTCCACCTCCTGATAGGCGACCTTGGCCTTGGCCATTTCCTTGTTAATCGCTGTCCTCCAAAAGTCTGTTCCATCTTCACTGTCGAAGCGCAAAGCTTCCTCTGTGTTCTTCGGAAGGCGCACTCCGTACTTGTGAGTCGTTCGCCAGTACTTCGCTTTGACCTTGGCTATGATGCGTTCTCGCTTTTTCATCGCGTAGTTTACCCACCAGGCGAATGCCGGTTCGTCATCAATCTTGTTAGCGATCGCGTATTCGGCGAGTTCAATGGGGCTCGCTTCCTTGACGTCCTTCATGTCCATCCACGTGGTGGTGTCGTCTTTCCACTCGACAAGGACTTGCCACCCTCGCGTCGTTGGTTTGCATTTCTTGTGCCCGTTCCTGAGTTGAATGAATCCGTTCTCTTTAGTGAGGGCAGAGTCGTCTTTTCGGTGATCGATAATATCTTTGAACCGCAGGTGTTCACGTCCCTCGTCATCGAGCTGCGAGTAGATGTTGACGGCAAGTTTGTTGGCAAAGATACGGTCCGTTTCTCCGTTTTCAAGTTCAATCTCGTATTCACGGGTATCTAGCAAGGGGTTGGAGTGAGCAGTCCCAATCGGGCGACCGCGTTCGTCTGTGGCTCGCCGCTTGACTGTCGCTAGATTGCCGCCATTGTTTTGGTTCTCGTCCAGTATGACTTTGGCTCCGATGTATTTGTCGTAGACGTCCGGTTCGATGACAAACTCGTCCTCGGCTTGTTTGAACGTGTCGTCGGCGTCTGCTAATGGCTCATCGTTGTATTCGGAGTCCCATGGCATGAGGTCAAAGTCATCTTCGAAGGTGGTGAGAGTTCCAGTGTTGAGTGTGAAGTTCGTATCATCAAGCCTTGTGTTAACGGCTTCGTTGAATTGCTCTATCTGGGGCACGACATGTGGGTCGTTCGCTTCTTCGCGAGTGACGTGTTGAACCGTTGTCTCGGCTATGATGTCCCCGGTTTTGGTTAGGATCCAATAGCACATATCGCTACCTATCCGGTGAGAAACTCCAAGCCATCGGCCGAGCGTTCGATTGTCGTCGCTGACGCTCGGGTGTATGCCTGGATGGTACCACACGAGGTCATAGAAGTCAAAGTCACAGTACTCGGATATGTCCGGTGTCTTTCCGGTAACTGCTTCGAAGGCGGTTCGTCCATGCAGCTTTCCTCTTGGTATGAACTGACGTATCTTAGCTGAGTGTTTGTAACAGTAATCCCAGAGCCGTTTCGGGACATTCTTGGATCGCATCTTGTTATGTGTTCGCTTCCTGGTTTCTCGTATTTCCAAGTCTAGATCATGGATTTGGTTTTTGCGCTCAGGTTCAGAGTAGGTCAGGTTGATTTGTTTCTTCTTAGCGACTCGTAGGAATTCTGACTTGCGTTCGACAAACTCTTTTGCTCTGTCGCTCTTCAACCTTTCAGGGATTCCTACATCTTCGCAAAATTCTTTCAGCGTCATGGCTGCCGTGACAGACTTCCTATCTGGGGATGGGTACACTTCCGTGAATGTTCCATTGGAGAAGACGAAGGCGCCAACGTTTTGGCTGAGGGATTTGGTCCTTGCAGGCATCCAATCAACGTACCATTGCCCGGCTAAGCGACTCGAGTGTAAATCGAGATGGTCTACCCTGTATCTACGGTGAATAGGGTGGACGGCCATCCTGATGCCTTTCTGAGTTGTGACATTCATCATTTGTTTGGCTTTGTCCAGTCCAATGTTCATTAATCGTGCGATGTGTTCTGTCGTCAGTTTCGAATGTCGGTGCTTAGCCGTGACTTGCTTTATGGTTGAGGATTTCTTATGTGGCTTGATTTTCCTTTTCGGTGCTATCCTCACCGATGCGACTAAGCGTTCGTACATAGTGTCCGGAACAAGTGAGCTAGAGATAGAGCCTAACACGAGGTCAGACTCGCATTCAATTGTCATGGTCTTTCGTCGTTTTCTGTTTTCCTGGGTGACTTCTTGTATGGAGACCTCGACGTTGTCCCCGTAGGGTCTATCGTGGCTCAATTCAACGCCAGCGGGGTCCCACTCGGTTTCTCCCTCCGTGAGCACAATATGGGGAAATTTTTCGAGTTCTTCGTCAGTTGGGACATGTGATTCGAAAAATATGGCAGATCCCTCTGTCTCGAACGGAACAAAGAGGTCGTCGTGATCGATACCCAGGGGTTTCGATGAGTCGAAGGGATTGTCTGAGACGGGGATGCCAAAGTGTCGTATCTGATTGGGGTTTATTAAGGAGTGCTCCATCTCCTGTCCGAAGTGGAGGACTTCATTGGCGATCAGAATATAAGTGTTGCCGTGTTTGTCAACGATGGCAGTGGCGGATCGGGCGACTGGAATATTCTTGACAGAATCAAAGCTCGCATGGAATCCTCTGACGTCGCAGCACTGCCCAGTCGTGCTGAGCAGTCTCCAGTTCCTCCCGACACACGTGGTGTCGGCTCTCGTGTCAAGCTCGTTACGGGCCGTCTCATTAATAACATGTTCGGCCCTGAACTGTGATGCGATGCGCGACTTCTTAACAGCTCGCGCTGTGTCTCGCCGAGGTCCCGACTCGATCGCACAGATATCTGGAATACGTCGGGGAAAAAGGATGTTCAGCCGCGTAACGGTTGACAAATATATAATTTATTATCGCGCGGCAAAGCCAGCGCTCAACGTGGCGTCAGCCAAGATCAACTCGTGTTTATGCATTGAGTCCGCTGTCTCGTGTCATTTTTATCCTCGCCCGCCGCGTCCGTACGCACCTCGTCCGAAGCCATTGCCGGCGCGGCCGCCACGGCCTTCCATTGCGCGATGTTGCGCGCTCGTGTTGCCGTCGTCGCGCTCGTGTTGATCATAGACCACTAGCGCGCGGCTATCCTCGTGATCGTTGTCGTTGCCGCCTCCACGCTGGGAGTTCGATTGCTGAACGTTGCGATCGTTGTTGTACCCATTTCCGCGTCCGCCATCATAGTATCCTCCGCGCCCGCCGTATCTGCCACCTCCGCGTCCGCGGCCCCCGCCGCGGCCCGCCCGGTGGCGTTCGCGTTGTTCGAAAATGTAGTCACGACCTTGCCGCCCCATGCGGTTAAAGTCTTCGTCACTAAAGTTGTAGGACGGGTCGCTGACATCGACGCCATTGAAGGCAATCGCTTGTCCCCGCCCTCCGTGATTGCCGCCACGTCCTTGACGTCCGCCGCCTCGTCCGTAGCGGCCGCCGCGGCCGCGACCACGGCCTCGTCCTCTGCCACGCCCGCGCCCGGAATCGATTTCAGATACCTGCCGATCCTTGCGCTTATGGCCCGAAGCATTCGACTTCGGAGGGAATTGCTTGGTGATTTTCGTTGCCATGTGATCGACGGCGCCCACCCAGTCGCCAAGGAGGTTATCTTCGATATATTCCTTGGCATTGCTGATCGTTGGGGCATTCTGGACGTTGATCCCGGCAAGAAGGCGTTCGACTTTGCTCTCCGCCGCCACTGGGTTCCTGTAGCGCTCAATGATGGCGTAAGCCTTGAGGAGTTTTGTGGAGTATTTCTCAAAAGAAAATCCATGATACTCATTCGTGTAGAAGGCCCCACCCCTGGAGGGGTCCTGAGAGATGGTTTTCGTTGCAACTATGATTCGCTTGTTGTTCGCAGAGTCCCCCTCGCATTTATTGAGGATGTCGAGCCATGCAGCACGGCCGTCCTTCGTGGCGTCGTGTTGTCGGATCCATTCGTAAGTTGGAGTTCCGAGCGTGAACTGCTTGATCTCGTTCCACGCGCTGATGTTGTCGGTTTCATATTCGTCCCCGATCAGCGGCAGCTCATAGATGAGCTTCTCCTGTGGGTTCGTGGCCTGATCGGGGGTCCATCCCGCAGGCTTGGGTTCGCGGATGCAGCGTAGTAGCGGCGCTCCGTTGACGCCTGGGGTCCGCTCCATGTGACCATGAAACGTGTCCTTCCATGTGAACCAGTCAATGCCGGTATCGATTTTCCCCACTTCAATATCGGACTTCTTGTCGTCCTTGGATTGTTTGAACGACTCGTAGTCGTTGATTGCCCTGTTCATTGCGGCGACTGTAAAGTCTGCCGGATCAATGGCGTTTCCGCGCCTGGTTTGGTCGTGAAAGAACCAAAGCCAGCCTTTGAGTTTCTTCTCGATGACAAACCCGAGGCGGTTCACGCTCGCACGAGCCAATCGGTCGTTGTGGTGCTTGACCACAACGTCGACCTCGTCGGGCTTCATGTATGAAAAATCATCAATAGAAGTGATGCTGTGACACGTCGTGAAGTTGTTCCGTTGATTGGCGGTCATTCCGACGGTCGTAAGGATTGCGTTCACCGCACCTATTTGCGCCGCTGCTGCCATGTTGATCGAACTGGGTTACTTTGGGGGCGCACTGCCTCACCGTGGGCGTCTTGCCTCACAATCGTTGAGCGGGATCGAGTCCGCGCTGTTGCAGTGTCTTCCGATCGACGGGCTCGTGTCTTCCCTCGTCGGTTCGTATCTTTCTCTTTCGGATCGCGGGCTCGTTGTATCCTCGCGCCGATTCGTTCGGTGTGCCGTCACGGGCTCGTTGTGCCCCGTGCAGTCTCGTTCGTTCGTCGGTTTCGTTGTCGCTGTCGTCGTCGTCGTCGTCGATGTCGTCGTCGTTGATGTCGTCGTTTTCTCCGTCGCTCTCCGTCTCGTTGCCGTCCGGCGTTCGCCTCAGGGTGTTCGCCGCGGCTATTCGGTTGCTGGGTCTGATAAACCGTTTAATTACCGACGATGTAGCCTACTAGGACGACGGTGTTCATGGTGATGTATTCGATTAGATTATAGTCTTAGTTAGCTGAGTAGTAAGTAACAGGTAAGTAGTAAGTACCGTACGGTAACGTATGTTACAGTAGGTAACATGTATGTTACACGTGGAACGTAACATGTAACGTTCCGAAGCCCACACTGTCTCAACTTAAACGCTTGTGCCGGCCATTAGACATACAACAAGGAGTATCCTGGAGGATGCCGCTGCATTTGTGCGTACTCCTGTCAGCTTTTGTGCTACAAATAATGCTGCTATTGCCAAGACCATCTTCAGTGCGCTCCCTCATGATGATGATCTTCCTTTTGATATGTGTGAGCGATGTAAACGCATGAAAGCCGCACATTTAAACAAAACAGTCAAAACAAGCAGTGGCAGAGGTTGTTGGTACTTACCTAACTGCAGTGTAGCCTCCCCAGCACAGAGGCTGCCACATTGCACAGGTCGGGGGGGGGGGGGCGCCGCACTCAACCTGTTAGGCGATAAGTCTCCCCCAAACCGGGTATCAACAATATTTGTGGTGTTCTCCCGCCTGTGATCACAAGAAAGCTCGGAGACCCAGTTGTGGTTTGTTTGGCAACACAGGCCCCCAAAGGAGTTGATCTACCAGTCTGAGAGGAAGGAATGGGGGCAAGCAAAATGAGGTTTCTGGTGCCTCGTAGTATTGCGTGAAGAGATGCAAAGAAATCGGGAAACAAACAAGCGCGTGACAAAGTCACCGTAGGCGGTCAGCAGTCACAACCTCTCCCATCTCCAGATTCCCCACATACTCACTGTGATCGATGTCTATGTCGTTCTTCACAATCACCCCCTCCTGACACACATTGTGTATCCTATATCTCAGCGGCAAGTCCGCCCTGTTGGGTTGTTTCTGGGTCAGTGTTGTTGGGTGTTATCATTGTCACCGTCGCCGGCGCCATCCAATGACAGGGCGCAATGAGCCGGACGTGCAAGCGGGTGGATGGGTCCATATCATGGTGGAGGTTGGACAAATTGTGACCAATCAGCCACTAATAGTGTCATTTCAGGATGTGGGTGGCACCTTATGCAAATTGGCCAACAAGACAGCATCACTCAAGGGATTTGTGATGCTATCTCATTGAGAATTTGCAGGCTTTGCATAAGACAGGCCTGCAATTTTCTGCCCAAGGAGGGCATTGGTCCAGAGGCCATGTTTCAGAAATGACGAAAATGTGGTCGACCCAAAATAAAAATCGTCTGGTCCATCAGGATGTTCTGAGTATTGGTGATGTACACTACGCTTGCCAATTTGTCGTCCATCATTTGGCTTCGGCTGGATCTCCTACCAATGTGGCAAGTTGTTTTCATATACATGACAAGATAGATGATTGATTTGCTGTGTTCCTTGTGAGGGTCCACAGAGTGCTTGGCAATTGTATGGTTGGCCTCGTGGTGTCAGGTCTGGTGGTCTGGACCAGGTAGATCAATTTTCCAACAGCAGCGCAGTAGTTGATGTGTTCATCAAACTTTAGAGAGTGTGGAGATGAGTGAAACTGAAGAGATACTCTGGCAGTGTGAGAGTTGATAACGCCAATGCTATCAATGATGGGGTCAATGAAAACAAGTTGAGAGAAGTGGAATTAGTTACACTTGTTGTATTTAATACCAACGCCTACATAGTCAGCTAGATGTCTCTGATCTTCAACATTGAGTTCCAAACCCTGGATTTATTTGACAAAGTTGGTCAGCTTGGATTCCCTTGTGTCAAGAACTAGGTCATCTTCCACATAGACAATAAAGATCGTATTGCCTCTGTAGAACGCACATTCATCAATCATGGATTTTTTGACGCCAATGGACATGAGCTTATCTGTTAGGAACTGGTTCTACACTTGATCTGCTTGCTCTTGGTCATAAAGGTTAGCTCAAGCTTCAGTACAAAGTCTTCAATATGGCTATTTTCAGTCTGAACGCCATGTGGGAGTTCCATGTACATGTCAGCCTTGCTTGGAGCTTGAACACGGGTCATGACAAAGTCAAATTGTTTCAGAGACCATTCGAATAGGATGGCAAAGATGATGGGGAGTCAGATTTAACACAAACCATGTTGTGGCAGGCACATGTGTCTCGTAGTAGTTGATTCCATAGGTCCACTTTCCTTGATGAACATTCAGCCTAGCCTTATACTTGGCAATCTTATTGGTGGCGATAATGCGCTTGCGGCACATGGATCATACAATTTGGCTAACCCCTCTTGGTCATCAGGTACCTCTACATGTGAGAAAGGAATTCTGCAAAAACTTCATCTGGCCTTACATTGTGATTATCAGATATGAGCGAACTGCCTGCAATAGATTCGGTAAAATGCCAGTCATTTTAGAATTTTAATCTGCTCTGTGTTCCATTAATCAACAAACTTCTGTTCAATCTTGGCCATACTTTGTGGTCGCCATTCTGCAAAGATGGTCAGAACGCGATGCCGTTGTCATCCGTAGTGGACCAATTGTCCTACTCATCACAACAGTCGCGCCTGAACCTGTAAACTTGTCTGCCGTCACCTCGTGGCTGTGGTCGGATGGAGGGGCCCTCCACTAGTGCTCATAGCATGCACACATTTTGGTCTTTTGTATATTGTGTTGTAAAAAACGGCAGCATCATTGTTCGGTTTGTCATTGTAATGGGAACATCAGCATCATCCACAAAATCAGAAATTGTACTCGCCCAGCGCAACCTCTTGCGGGAAGTAGGTACGATACCGACCGTTGGCAGAAGCACGATGCAAACAGCAAACAGCAAATGCGGTAGATAGTTGGATTTCTTACATAACAACTTCCATCCTTGCGCCTCAAAATTGCAAATCAGCAGGGCTCGCGAATGAAGTGCAATGTCTATTTCGTCACGAGTTGCCATTCGATAAAATGGTCAGTTCAACCGTTTTCTCAGGACCGAGACGGCAAATTAACCAAAGGAGCGGGGAGCAGTCACAATATATGCCATACAGGATGGCTCACTTAATTATTATGTTGGGAGTGAGATGGTAGCAAAATAAAAGCAACAGCACCTCGATCTCGAGTAGGGTCCTCACTTCAGAGAAGATTTCTTCCTCCGTCGTCGACGCTTGACGCTCCCTCGTCCGGACGACGTCCGCCTCGTCGTCCTCGCACTCGTTCTCGTCCGCGAGGAGGACGACGCGATCCCCGTTCCCGCCGGCCCCTCCTCGTCGACCTCCTCCGACGCCTCGCCGAAGAACGTCAGATCCCCTCCGCCGAACGCCCCGTCGCCGTCGTCCTCGCTCGCCCCGTCCTCCGACGCTCCTCCTCCGAAGTCGCAATCGTCGTCCCTCCCCCAATCCCCGTATCCGTACCTCCGCGCCAGCTCGATCACGCCCCCCTCCCTCGCGCACGACGCCACGGACGGCGCGTNGACGACGACGACGATCCGTTCGGGGCGGCGCCGCCGCCGTCGGGCGACGCGCCCTCCCTCGCGGACGCGCCCTCGGAGGAGGAATGGGCGGACCCTCCCCTCCCGCCCGGCCCGTTCCGTCGGGAATGCGCGACGGCCGAACGCTCCGCCGCACGGCTCTCGCGCGCCGCGTCCAGTATGGCGCCGCGGTCGACGTCGTTCCAGAGGAGGGAACCGCCCTTCGACCGCGCCCCGCCCTTGACGTTGGAGGATACGAACGCCCGGATCACCCAGTCGTCGATCTTCTTGCGACGGGGCCGTCCTCGCGCCTTCGAGCGAGGCCCCTTCGATCCTTCGAACCCCACCCCGATCATCCTCCTCGTCGCCACCCCCCTCCCTTGTTC
>JALLOY010005676.1:0-11403 GCA_036939835.1 Thalassiosira delicatula
AAGTCAGTGGTCTCATTATTGAGACCAAATTCCTTATAACACCATTCCTGTTAACGTCCCTACAAACTCCATAAGCTCAATATCCTCATTTGCCTTATCCGCGCCGTGTCAGATGTTAAACTATCGTAGGAACCGATGCTTGAGTTTCTTTCACAACTAAAGGCATGGAGTACATACAATTGCCCATGTATGGCAATCATAATTAGCAAGAGCATCTTAGTGTTCATATTTCTAATGTTCAACATTCCCATTTCAAGCATTGTGCCCCCCTCTTCCAATGACCCCTAGAGAACGCCGTAGTCCAACCGGTAGCCTTCCAACGTGCCGCTGTTGCCATCGCCATCCCTGGCAGTCACGGCCTCCAGTATCTTCTCGCAGTACTCATCTATTGACTTGCTTTGCATGCCCTTGATGTCCAGGGAATTCCGACTCCAGGCGTCACTTCCTCCTCCTCCCCACCTGCAGCCGCCCTCAAGCGAGTCCTGTCCCTCAGAGAAAATTTCAATTGTCGTTGAAGAGTAACGATCCGATCAAGAGAGAGTTGCAGTTTTCCTCAGATGACATGCCGCCTCTGCCAAAGTCGCCACAGTTTGAATCTTGATCATTGGGACACAATAGGACAAATACGAGCCCGAGCACACCCTGCAATTGTTCTCATTAGACCCCAATGCTGCGTTGCCAGACAAAGCATGGCAGAAGCTTGCCCTGGCGTGGTTAAATATGCTCTTGGCAATGAACAAGCTCTCCATCATCATATTTGTCATGAGGCCGCAGGTGTCTGGGGCGCAAAAGTTGGTAACAATGTAGTCAGAGGTGGCAAGGTCGTGTTCAAAGTTGCAATTGTGTTGGATTTCTCCGTCACACTTGATGAAACATGCGGGGGAGAGGGGGGCAACAACTGGTGTGGTGCTTGCAATATGGGAGCTCCCGTATTTCCAGGGACGATAATGGCAAAGATGCGAGGCGGGACCGACAATGAGGCGTTGTTCGCAAATTGATTGGTGCCGCTATCGGTTTGTCGCTTGCCCCAACAGGTGGCTGCCCTCAAGTTCTGTTGATCTTGACCCACCAAGGCAATCGTAGTTCTACCATGCGGGACCATTGATGACAGGTCCGTTAGTACCGCGTAGGCAAACTCCGGCTTGTTGGGTCGTCACCTGCAGCTGCCTTTGTCTCTGACTGCCGTTCCCAGTGCATCAACAGACGTCAGACCGGTTCTCTCAATCGCGCAGTACCGATTGACAACGGTTTCCGTAGCAGGCACCCATCATTGACGGTGGATAGGTCAGCTTGTTGCCCGGCATTTACCATCGCCGGGCCAACAATGGGTTGCTGAGGCTGCTGCTGTTCCCACTTGTGGCAGCCAGTGGCGGTCCTTGACTTGTGATCCCTGACCACCCTGGCCAACATGTTGGTGAAATTAAGTGGAGCCCTCTGTTGTTTCCTAACAATACAATCAAAGACGGCGTTGTCATCCAGGGAGATCATGCGAGGGTGGCACGACGGCCGCTGCTTGGGCAAGGTATTTGTTGGTGTTGTTCTTGTCGTCATATTTGTCATTGACTCCGGAGGCTGTGCCATCGGATCAGGCACTGAAGACCGTGTGAACACTTCTCCATTTCCCCATTCCTACTCTTGACGCTCGCCCTCTTCGAATTCTTCTCAAATGCCTATCTGTCCTCATCTTGCTAAACCGTGCCTTCTTGCTTGTCAGGCTCTGTCCACCCTTCCTCCCCATCTCCTCCTGATAAATCAACTCGAACTTGTGGCTCAACTTTGGTTTGTAGAATCCTGTCTTGTCGTCCTTCTTGAATTGCCCGTCTAGATTGGGGAAGTAATAGTAGAACTTGCGCCTATCGGAATCAACCTTGATGGTGGTATCTGCGCCCCGTTGAAACCAGTGGGGACCTGACGCTTGCAGAGGCACTTGGTGGAGTCATAGACCTCCACGACGCAACGCATTTTGTCAAAGGGAACACTGGAGCCTCCTCCTCCACCACTGATCCTTCCTCCTCCTGTTCTGACATATTGTTATGTTGTTGTTGTCCATGGCCTTTTTGGCGGGGACGTTCTTTTTTTAGGATCCACGGAATGGGGAAGAGTGGAAGAGATGTAGAACAAGAAGGGAAAAACACACAAAGGGAGGGCCTGTGAATCACACCGTGGTTGACAAATCCGATCCTGCAAATCATGGCAAGGTTTGCCATTATCCGGTGCCAAGTTTCAAGTGTCAAACAGTGACAAAGTGTCCTAAGCCCCACTGCCATTCTGGTTTGACCAAACCTAGTAATCCTGGTTCCCCTGGATTCCCATTGGGGTCAGCACAGGATACACTATGAATGTTAGGGTCATGGAATGAGAGTCCATGGTAGGGGCTGACAAGGATCATGCTGCCACTGTCAGCCCAGATCATTTATCTACCACTTCTATTCCTGTACAGTGCATCTCCATCTAAGGACCGGTTAGTGATACAAACATGCCCTTCATACAAGACGTGATTACATTGGACCAAGCTCTCTACAAGAGTGGCTGGGGCTGAGTCCGGCAGTAGCCAAACTGTAGACGAGTTGGGACTAGGGATAATTCCAGCCCAACTAAATGTTTAGCTTGGTCTAAATATTTGGCAGCCCATCAATTCTCCTTTTTTGTAGGTAGATGCTAGTATCCCTTGGGTACAACATGACAGTAAGAGAGCCACTAAGGTCTGGTGGTTACATCTGATAAGAGTTGCGATTGGAGCAACCAAAGTAGGATCCCATGGGTAGTGATTGGCAGACAAGGGGTGGCTGACAGAAGGGCGAATACCTGTGACAACTAGTGACAGCCGTAAAGATATCCGTCTGCAGTACAATCACAGGAGCAAGAGCGCAAAGCGCTATTGCAATCTCCTCATTGTTTCTGGTTTTCTTTGCTTCTTGGTGTGGCCAAGGATGGCCAAGTGACAAGCTTGGAAAACAGTAGTGTAGATTTTTCCTTTGTCCGAATTGGGTTTTAGTCCTGCGGTAGCTGAATTGTAGATAACTTGGAACTGGAGGCCGGACCAGCCCAACTGAGAGTCTAGCTTGGTCTGATGATTTGGTAGCCCATTACTAATCCACTTTTGTAGGTAGATGATATCACTCCTTGGGTACAACTAGACAGCAAGGAAGGCAATGGGGTTTGGTGCTGGCGGTCATACTCGAGACATGTATAGGCTGCTGCAAGTGGGACTGATTGAGGGTGAGACGCTAGAGAAGTGACTCAGCAAGCAGTGGTGCTTCCAAAGCAAGCTGCTACCAGGTCTCTAAAAGTACAAGTGGTACCCTGTGTATTTAGCACTGGTTGTTGACAATTTTGACATCCAGGACATCAGTAAAGAACACATCCACTACCTCAGGCAGATGTTAGATATGGATTACAAGGTCACAACAGAATAGGACGGACTAAGATACATGGATATCACCTTGAACTGGGATCGTGAAAGACAACAGATTCACCTATCTATGTCAAGGTACATTGCCAAATCATTGAAACAGTTCAGACATGTGTTAGATTCCAAGCAGGACCAACCATACCCACGCAAGAAAATTTGGTATGGGGTGAAGAAGTACTTCAGTGCCAAACAATCAACTGTACCACTGCTGGGCACTAAGGAAAGAAGTATATCCAACAGGTGTGTGGCAAGTTTCTCTTCTTGAGCAATATCATCTTACTGTGCCCACCAGCGTAATTTCATTGCGATCAGCAGTACCCACAGGAGACCCGTTACGACAGATGCAATATTTCCAAATTGTAGCGTGGCCCAAGAAGAGGCCCTCATGATGTATCTGATCAATGAAATGAAGCTTGTAGTACTTCTCGATGCAAGTTACCTCAGCAAATCCAATGAAAGAAGATGGGTAGAGTGACACTCAAAGACAACCACATGGTACGCTAGAAGTAGTGGAGCTAATTTATATGCAGTATTGGCCACTGCCGTCCATTGACCCTGTAAGAGGGTCTCAGACTAATCATAGGTGTTACTTTACTTGAGAGTAAGCAGCATGGCCATATTACTTATGACCAGGCAGGTGCAATTAAATGTGCCTTCATTAGAGAGGGCACATATAACGCATTGCCAAACTTCTTGTTTGTCATGCTGACATCTGCCATTGGACTTCTCAACGGGACTAAGGCTTATCCCCTAAGACACAAGCTATTGTACAGACAGCTTGATCCTACATTTGGGAGTCTGAGTCTATTGTGTTTTCCATATTTCCTCAGTCCCCTCGGGGTCGCGCCAAGACTCGATAGGGCAACATTGCATGTAAAATGTACAATCAAAATTGTCAAAAATATCCTATGGGATGTCCGCAGCAAATTTCCTCTTCTTGTAGCCATAAAAACACATTGGTCATCATGTCTGAGGTGTTGTTATTTATTCAGTTATCATCGCGTGATCAACCAAAATTACTGGAGTTTCAAACAGAGAAAACTGCAAAAGCACAAATATGAAAATCTGACGCTGTAATGGTTCAGTTACATTGGTCGCATGTGATCCCATGTGATTTGGTCTTTTTTGCACATTCCCTCAGAAACAAATGGATTTAGATGACAATGTTTCCATTTGAATTTGAAGCTGTGAGCAAGGGAATTGAAAGATATCCAATAGGTTTGATGAGTTGCCCAATTTTGTGCCAGAATCCGTGTTTGAAGATGATATCGTATCCATAATAACGGGGTTCAGAACTGACAATTTGATGGAATTGACATCAGGTTGAAGTTGTCAGTGTCATCTCGAGTTATGGGTACTTCAAACGTAGATATATTTGAAGTTGTTGAGTGCCCAGAAGTAGCTGGGGCTTGATTGGTGGTAGGGGGTCCAGGTCAAAATATAGGGTTTTTCAGCTAATATTAGGGTTATCTACTAACCAAAACCTTCGCATCAGAATTTGACGCTCGACGGACGAACGGCTTCCTAGGATTGGCGACGAGAGTGATGTCAACGCTCCCCCTCTCCCCTTCACCCCCAAACTCGGTGCACCGACCTGCACCCAGGTGAGTATTGCAGACGCCGAAGATCAATCACTATGGCATTTGCGTGGAAATGCTCTCGTCAATGCACAAATATTACCCTTCGGGGTGCATTGACGAGAGCGATTTTGCGTCGAGGCATGCATTTTCGAGTTTCCGCTTCTGCAATCTCACACACCATGACGACGCATGCACCGCGATTCCAAACGATGACACCGTAGCCTCCATATCTCCTCAATTACATCTGCTCCTGCCTCCGCGCTTTGCCGGCAACCCTTTTATACTTCCCAATCTACGTTGCCGTGCCGGTTGGTTGTTACGTCGTCGATCGGTTGTCGCATGTTATCTGATTGATCCAGTCACCAGCGGACTCGATCAATATTCCCCATCCTCCGAGTTTGCGGGGAGGAGCCTCCCTATCTCCCCAATAACATCTGCTCGCCCTACCGCTCTTTGTCGGTAACCCACCTATAAATCACAAACTACGTTGCCGTGCCGGTTGGTTGTTACGCCGTTGGTCGGTTGTCGCACGCGAGCCGTTCCGCAACGAGAACTCCATCAATATTTCGAATCCTCCAAGTTTTAGGAGATCCGGATCTCCATATCTCCCCAACGACATCTGTTCTTGCCTCGCGCTTAGCCGGGAACCCTCCCGTACATCCCAACCTACGTTGCAGTGCCGGTTGGTTGTCACATTATCGGTTATCTAAAATACGTCTCCGTGAGCTCCATATATTTTCCCGATCGATCCTCCGAGCTTGCCGACGCCATCTCCCAACTCCGAGCTATCACAAAAAACACACAATCCGCTAGATCACTGCGTTTGTGCAGCGAATTGGAGTGCATGTGGCCATTGTCGTGAGGTAAGTTATGCCAAAATTTTGAGAACACAAAGAATTCATTCTAATTGCATGAACTAAATATTACTCTTTTCTCTCCTTCACTTCCACAGGATTTCTATTGAACCTGTTGGAAGTGAAGGCCATCCGTACCGTTTGAAGGTAGGAGGTGGTGTATAGTGTGCAGTGGCGGCTGAGAGGGTGAGTTATGCAAAAACATAATGAGAGAGTTCATTCAATTCTTATTTTTGATTGTTCTTGAGTTTCTTGGTCAAATTATCTCTCACTCACCCAAACTTGCACGCCATGCCCTCACTTGTAGCTTGGACCATGGTATTCCAAAAAGGATTTAAGCGAAAGAAGAAAGGTGTAGGAAGACGTCAGAAGAAAGGGCACAGCTTCCATCGGTACCAGAATGATGTTGCCGCCATGGAGCAGGATGTGGCTCACAGTGAGGAGACCGACGAAGCAGGAGTACCGGCCCCTGTCGAACCTGATCCAGTAAATCAGCATAATTTAACCTTGAATGCTGTTGCTGCCACCCCAACAACTATTACTGCTGAACTAACTAGTGATGCAATAAGTAGTTCAGTGCCAAACAAGAAACGGAAGGATGATACTTGGGCCGACGGTTATCGTGTGAAGCGTGCCGTCGCCAGCCGTGATACCAAGATTCGGAAGCTTCAAGAGCAGAATCATGAATTGCAAAAACAAACCAACAAGGCAGAGCGTGGGAGGAAGAAGGCGGAGCAAGAGAAGAAGGCTGCGGTCAATCAATATCACCGCGAGAAGAAGATCTCCCGGGAAATGTCCCTTGAACGAGAGAAGGATCACAATAATGAGCTCCAAATCCTGAAGCAGACTCACGACGATGAGCTATCCTCAGCCTTTGCGCTACTGGCCTTGGCTACTCAGCAACAACTTGTCTCGGAAGCAGCCAGGATTGAATCAGAACAGAAGTTAGCCGCTGAGCAGGATAAAGTAGCAGCGGCCAGTCTTTCATCAGAACAGAACCTTGCATCAGAGAGAGCGAAATCATCGAAGGCTTTGGCGACAGCCAGAGCGAACCACAAGAAAAAAATTGACAAGGACAAGCGGGGTCAAAAGGCGGCGATGGCCCATTTGGAAAAGAGTTGGAAAAAGAAAATGGATGACGCCCTCAAAGAACTGAGATCGAGTCATAAAGAAGATGAGATGAAGTTGACCAAAAAGCTGGAAGACAAAAACACGGAGATGAACGATGACCGCGTGAAAAACCAAGATAGGTATGTGACCAATATACTTACATTATTTTCAATCAACGTTGACTATCGCACTCACTTCTCATCTGTTCCAAACATCTGTCACAGTATAAATTTAATGCAAGAGCGCCTAGACAAAAAAATTAATCTCGTACTAGAAGAGAAGCAAAAAAGGTGGAGGGCAGTAGCGAGAGAGGTTGAAAAAAGGAAGGCCGTCGAGCTTGCCATGGATGAAATGGAAGGGTATGTTGCTGAGCTACAAGACCAGATTACTGCCGAACTTAAGCGGACCAAAGATGCTCAGAAAGACACGAAGGCTGCCAAATCAGCTAAGCTCAAAGCTGAAGTTCTCTCATCTAACCGTCTTTCTCTCTTGAAGAATATACGCCTTCAAGTACACGAGCTTAAGGACCAGCTTGCTGATGAGTCCAAGCAGCGGTATGCTCTTGAGCGCTTGCAAACAATTCAACTACAGATCAAAAAGGAGAGACCAATAGGTAGACGAGGTGGTGCTTCACGTTGGCCTGTGCATGTTGTCTTGCTCATATGCGAGCTCTTGGTCAATGGTACGCCTCCAACCGTTGTGCGAAAGAATATCCAAACTACGTCAGCCTTCTTCACTGGAAAAGAAACATCAGAGCCACCACCGTCTGTCAATTTTATTCGTGGATGTCGCAGTGTGCTGCAGATTATTAATGAGGCTCTTTCGGCTTTGAGACTTGGAGCTGCTGAGACGTGGCACCAATTGTTCACGGATGGCACATCACGAAGGCAAATAGCATTTCAGAATTTAGTAATAGCATTGATGGAGAATGGGAAGCTTGATCCAGTTATTGTTTCGTCCTGTATGGTTGTAGAGGATGAAACATCAGAAAACCAGGTTAAAAGTATTACGGATATGGTACGTTATATTTATTACACATGACATATCTGCATTGCATCCATATTTTGCTCACACGCTTGTTCATCAGATTGTTAAGTTAAAACATCGTTTGAACAGATGGAGAGAAGTCACTGCTCGTGAATTCCCGGATCGTCCTGATCTACTAGAATTAATCCCAGCTGTAGATGACATCAATCTCAAGAAGCTTGCCAACGTTGGTGCAATCACTACAGACACATGCAATTCAGCCCAGAAGACAAGGCGGATACTTGTTGAAAGAATTGGCTCTGTCTATGAACAAGACTGCTTCAATCACCTTCGTAATGTATGGATCAATGGTGCCGCCAACGCTGTCTCTGAATACCTGAGAGGGATACTCGAAGACAGCTTGGACAACATTGCATCTTTTCTGCGCGTATCGCCCGACCTTGCCCATGTCATCCGTGCCTATCACAAGGAGTTCAGTCTCACCGCCAATTATCCCAAGGGTCATGGAGAGCTCTTCCGCACATGGATTGTCAACAACTATCCCGGCGAGTTCCTTCTTCACGCAGAACGTGCTACCGGTAGCCGGCAAGATCTTATCTGCATGGGCGCTGATGCCATTTACATGAACCGCCCTTTGAATGTAGAGTTCTTGGATGAGCGTCTTCGAGTCCGTGGCAATGAGAACATACTTCAGAAAAATCTGTTTGTCGTTCTCTCGTCGTTGGAGATGATTGCTGTATCGCGCATGTTCTCCATACTGAATATTGCTGTCGTTGTTCCAGTTCGGTGGCTGTGTGGTAAGACCCACGAGCTTGCAGAACATAACTGGGGCGCAAGATCAATGGGCCGTGTTGTTGATATTTTGTATGATGCTTGTACACACCTGCTAGAAGACATCAGGTTATTCCATGATGAGTCATACATGATACACATCTTTGATGAGATTGCAGATGAGCTGCCGGAGTTCCGAGATTTCTTGAAGTACGAATTCGAGGACAAGAAGACCGAGTATATCAAGACGTCCAACTCCAAGTCAGTGCCTTACAAGATGCTTCTGAAGGAGCTGTTCTATCCCTCAGACCAGGACAACAAAGACTGCACTACAACGCTGGAAGACGTCGCTCGTATTGCTGTGAAAGCAATAAAAACAGAACTGGAGGACGAAAAGAAGGCAACCTACAAGTACTTGTCAATATCCGGCTCTTCATTTTCATTTGAACACTGCTCCGATGAGGAGAAGAAGGGTATGCTCGGGAAAATGGCGACCAATGATCTCTCCGAGAGCGCATTTGCTGGAGTAACAGCACAGGTTCAATGTTATGGGCGAATTGATATGTTCGCAGCAGCTGCTGTTAGCGATGTGGATAGGAATAACTTTTTGTCACGTCCACTTGCCAAGAGGGAAATGGAAGCTGGAGAACACGGATTATTTCATGGATTGCCCGAGGAACTGAAGGTGACATTGGCATTAATGGCCATGGAAGATGCCCCTGCTACGCGACAATTAAACAGTGAAGCTCTTGAACAACAACGCAAGATGAAAGAGAAGAAGGAAGAACTTGCGAAACAGAAACAGAATGAGAAAGCCACTGACGAATACATCGAATCTCTCATCTATCATTCAATGTACAAAACTGATGCCTGTTGGAAAACTGTTGGTGAAGTAACGGCTGGAATGAAGAAGTTGAAGTTAAAGAAGGACAAGATGCAATCGCTGAAGGACAATATTCTAATTCGATACAAGGGGTTTGGCTGGATAGATTGGAAATCACAGTGGTCCTCTGCTGGTTCGACATATAGTGTTCCCCAGCTAGAAAAACGTTTGAAAGACTTGATCAAAGCTGAGAGAAAGAAGAAGCGGACAGTACCAGACAAACCAGAGGTGCCTGTTCCAGAACGCACAGCAATGCCAACACTCGGTACATCAACACAGCAAACGTCCATTCTCGATGAGAAAGCTGCTTCAAATAAAGAAGACTTTGATAGCAATGCAAGAAAAGAATGGAAAGCAGGAGATCAAGAGGGAAGTACCAGTGTATATCAACGTCTCCAGCCTAAAGAAGCATTGAAAGTTGATGAGTCTTTGATTGGAGTAAGAATTGAATACTTGTGCAGCTTCCAAGACAAACTTGGAAATGATGTTGGACTGAGGTGGTGCACTGGTATAGTAAGAAGAATTAGCGACAAAGAAAACCCTTGGGTGAAAGCAGGCAAAACAAGAGCATGCTATAAAGCAGGCGGATTATTATAAGTTAATTGAAATGCAATATCTGATACCAATATGGTAGCATGTGCAAGTATCGTAGCACTCAATCCGAGGAAATGGAACAAAACACATAAGAGGTATGGCGAAAGTACTTGGGTGACTATGACTATGGTTTATAAGTTATAATAATAAATATGAGGGTGTAAATATGATCTCAATTTACCATTACATCAAAGTAGTACGCTCAACGATCAAAAACGGAGAGAGTATGCCACAGTTATGATATGCTGCAACATCGTGTAGAAGTCATACTAATTCCTATGTAGGAGGCAGGCCGAAGACTAAAACGTGAAGACTTGGTCGATTTTTTTTCAAAAAAATAGTTATTACTACATTGCCCCAAGTAAATGTATTCTTGGTACTTGTATTAGCTTTAAAATACATTTGGTTACTGACCATTTTTTTGGCTGTACACCCTATTGATAGCGGGGAAATTGGGCAGTGCCCAAGTATCGTACCTATTGCACTCTGCTTGATGTTGTGCGATGTAAGACTCAGCAACCTGCATGTGAGACTGACGTCAGAAAAATGTCAGCAAGGTCCTGAGGAAACTTGAGAATTCTCAAGTCAAAATGACTTTACATTAATTCCCACGTAAAAATTGAAGGACGCTGGGAGAACACAAATTCCGATTTTGCGTCCTCCCATCGTAGTCTGAGTTGAAACGGACATCTGAGTCGCTATTTTAGCATTCGTGTGGACCAGTTTATGACAACAAATCTCAATTTTCCGCAATGTTTGATGAGAGGACCTCTCAAAACAAGATGGTGTCTTAAAATGGACAGATGCAAACCCGTTATCTAATAGAGTTGTTTAAAACTGTTTGCAAGTCAACTAAGTTGACAACGAGTTCAATCAAGATTATTTTTTGTTATCGGGTATCCGTGTTTGATGCTTGTCCCGGCCGCAAAGCCCCAAAAGAGATCTCTTGCAACAGCCTCTTGCTTCCCGGCAGGTTATCCCCAGCTTTCTAGTCCTTGATCCTTGTTTTTCTCGACCCCCGGCGCCAGCGCCACGGCCGAACGGTGCCGTTGAACCCTCTACCTCAGACGTCCTGCATCCCACCACAATAAGCAGCCGTTTCCTCAACACATTGTCCGCCTCATCCTGCTGAAAATGCAACAAGAATGAAAACTACAATAGACAAGCTGGCGGAGCGCGCCGAGAACGGAGGTCAACTCGAGCGAGCGTCCC
>JALLOY010005811.1:0-10303 GCA_036939835.1 Thalassiosira delicatula
CTAAATGTAAGACGCTTGACCGCGCCCAGACAGATTGGTGCACACAATCGACCAGAGGAGATTTGTGGTTTCGCTGGTCCTCGCTTGTTTTATTACCAAGGACCTAACGTAGCATGCCATCGCTCATCCTCGATTGTGTGTTCGAACGTTTTGTGAATGAGTTGTGCGATCCCACCTATCGCTCGACTTATCGACATGGTGAGATTGGTGCACAATGCCGGTCAAGCGTCTTGCATCTTGTAGTTTACAACATTGTATCGTATCATACCTACTTAGTAAAAGTGAGTCGTCGGGTCTTTGGACTTTGGATGGGGTCGGTCGTCAGTCATCACGCACTTCACTGAGCCGGCTAAGTATGGCATGGTAGTGATGGTAGGTAGGTAGGTGGTGGGTAGTACTCCTAGGAATCGCACCATATTCACCAACAAATCAAAGACAATGAAATCGATATCGTTGAGTTATATTACAACAATATTATGTTGTCGTAATACCTTTCACTGGGGCGCAAACGCTTTCTCTACCTCGTCCCATAGTCATCCAGATGTAGCATCATCGCCTCCTTTCGATGCCACCCCTCTTTCACCTCCTCGACGGGAAGCTCTTCGTGGCATTGTCGGCGCGATGATATTTTCTCCCTCCTACTTCATCTCGCCCAAAGTTGCGCAAGCGGTGGGCGTACCGGCCGTTCCACCTCTGCAAACCTCCTCAGCAAATACTGTTCGAGTCGAAGAAATCGGGGGCGGATTGGACCTACTGTCTCCGTCGAAGCCGACCTCCTCGGACGTCTTCTACCCATCTTCCATGATTGACACCCGATGGAAAGTCCAGAGAGCTATAACATCCGTCGAGGGCGACTTGGGCCAGGCGGCATTGACGTGGAAACTATTGGGGGGATCGTCGGATGAACGAGCGTTCGCTTCTCGGTTGACCGAAGTATACGAATCGCGATTCGTCGGCGCTCCCGATGCCATGACGGATGCGTATTACGAATACGAGGGCAAATCGCTGCATGCGGCCATATTAGATCGAGGATTCGAGCTAGCGAGCAGAATCGGGGGGTTGCGTGAGGATGCCGTTCGATGGGAAACCAAAATCGGCAATAATGCAATTGACTATGCACGCGACAATAAAAATGATGATGCGGTCAATCTCGCGATAGTCCAGCGCAAGATCGAGCCGCCGTCCGACAGCGGCTGGGGTTCCAATGAAGTTTATCGCATTGAATCTTCGGCAGGGGGCATATTTGGGAGTACGAATGTGTACAGAGCGGCGAGGGTGCGGAGGCGATATCGTCGCGGATTTGACGAGGGTACGGGGAAGCGGATATTGGAATGCATTGAGATTGTTACTTCCCATAGAGTTATGGACGGTATTGCGGGGATGGAATTCCCAACCAGTACATGTAAAAGCAGGCTGAGGTATACCCAGATGTAACGACAGCATTGCTTTGTCGGAAGTGCTCAGAATGTAACTGGTTGAACACAAAAGAAATGATCATCACGAAACATAACACAGATATATTCTAAGATCGTTTTTCGTGAGTAGATAGATAGGATCAGCACCGCTCTATCGTCCAGAATAAAGTATGGGTGGTGCACAAAATGCAATATTGGTGGCAGAGTGGCAGCACAGCTCAAGTCTGTTAAATGCCATACTCAACTTTATTTGAGCTTGACCTCAATTCCAAAATATGGCCCTCGCATGGGAATGCCACATCATATTCATGCAAAGCTAACAACTAAGTATCGATCGCCCATCATCTGTTGGAAATTAGAGCTGGTGTGGTTCCAGCTGGAACCAGAAGTGGGACGGGCTGACTAAGTCAGACCTGTGTCCGAATTCGAACATTTCGGGAAAGATCTCAAAGATCGGACAGATCGAGAGATGAAGCCTTGGACCTATTCTAGGTCCAAAAATGAAGCCCAGGTTCTCAGCCAAACAAGAAATTGGGTGGTAGAGGTCGCAGCTAAAATAGACGAATGGTCCTAGTTAACTAGGAGTACCAGAAAGTAAATTGCAAGGAGGATAATTCACTCCTTTGCTCACTTTTCTAAAATAATCTATGTTTATCAATAAGAAGTTGATTCTCGTGCGTGATCTCACGTTGGTGTATGAAGTAAGTTTTTTCTAACATTATTTTAGAAAAGGAAGAGTGGAAGAGGTGCCCCCGTTTACTTGTGATGAGTGGGAATGCAACTGAAGCTTGGCGCCGCGGCGGCGGCAGGAACAGCCGCAGACTGTAGATGAGGAGGTGGTCAGCATATGAACCTGATGAAGCCGAAGAAAATACACATGTGTCAAATACGCCGGCAATTAAAAATAACGCATTTTATGATGGGAAGGCGGAACACGCCAGACAATACAAAAAGGCAAGCAAGCCAACCGTTAACTACCCAAGAATGACAGGTGATCCAAAATGCACAATCGTAGTAAACACATTTGAAAATACAATGAATGTCGCTATCCTAATACCAGACGCACCAGACGCACCAGAGCAGATCTAAGACTCCAAGCACCAAGGGCGTCTAATTCTAATAGTGACGGTCAATGGTAGGGCTGATGTAATAATCTGGGAAGTGGAGCTAACATTACTCGCAAAAACAGTGACATAGTTGAATGAGGGCCCGGTCAGGGCATGCACAACAATTGAGACTAGTGTCCCCTGGCCCTCAAGAGAAAGACCAAAGAGCTAGACACGCATCCTAGCCTGATGGGGGCAAAGGATCCTGTCCAACTCCTGAAAGAGATCAGGAATATCATCTACGGATGAGGGGCTCACAAACAACCCAAGTACTCCATTGTGCAAGTGATCAAAAAATAAATATGGTGCAGAACAAGTGGGGCACAAATGAAGAATCTAAGGAAGCATTTGATGCCATATGGAAGACATTGGAGCAAGGGCGAGGCCCAGTGCTACAACCAAGGCAGATCCACAACAAGCTCAAGATGTGGCAGAATTGAATGGAAAGAACACACTGAGAAACAAAGATATAGCCAAAAACCATGCTACTTTGCAAAGGAGAGCAAAGCATGCTTCATGTTGAACGGGGGGGGGGACTCAAAATACGGTGCCATGAAGGAGTAACTCAAAGATAAGTACACAATGGGGTGGTCAGACAAAATAGAAAAGACACCAACTGTACCCTTGCCTAAATATATGATAGTGGGATGACCCATTGCCATAACAGCGACAACCATTGAAATTTCAACCAGAACGCAAAACAAAACCAGAATGACAAGAATGGACTGAATCCAGTGCAAGGATGGCCCAGAGCAAGAACAAGACACACACTTCATTCAATAGTACAGGGGGTATGTTCCAACAACAAAGAAGAAGGAACCAGAGAGTGTTCCCAAGACTGAGGACAAGACAAATGCCAACACAAAACTGAAGAAGAATACTGACCCCTGGAAGCACACCAAATCCATCATGTCTCCGCTACCAGGGACCACACAGTCTCGTAGATTGTCCTAGCATGACTGATGAGCAAGTGGAGCAGATCTTAATCTGCATCAAGGCAAGATGTATCAAAGAAGAACTTCAGGAGAATGAGAGACTTGAGAGGAGCATATTGAACCAGAATAGGGAAAGCAAATTGAAGAGAAAAGACCTACCACTTTTGTACCAAAGATGATCTAATTATCAATTCGGTCTATCTGATGGCTGTGTACAATCTACACACACCAGTGGAGAAACCTTGCACATGAAGGCGAAGGGGCACCTGAGGCCACAACTCTTCTAGCTGAAAATGACAAGGATTGTAAACATGGTGGTGTTGAGGGCGCTTGCAAAAAATTATCACGCCACCTATGATAGCAACAAGGAGAGTGGAGGGGGGAGGGGGGTCATCACACGTACTTGCAAAGAAAAGACCACCTTCAAGAGGTGCCCCGACATGGGGTTCCTACATCTACATCTTAACCTCAATGGCACAGGAAATAACAGCACCATCATTTTGGCTTGAGAACAATATCTGTTAGTTTGTGTGTGTGTGTGTGTGTGTGTGTGTGTGTGTGTGTTAACTCGGTCACCGGCACGCGCAGCCATGCACACGACTTCTCTATCGAGAGATAGTGCTGGGCTCTGCACGTGCCTAGACTCTTACTACTAGTTTTAAATGGACTATCTACGGCACACATTTGCACCGCATATCCTCCAACCTTTTCTCACCTCCCTCCCCACACGACGCCCGCGTCTCACCCGAATCCATGGTCGCTGTCCTCCTCCCCTGCGGAAACCACTGGGTCGTCGAGTTCCATCGATTGCTCCCACCAATACAGGTGGGGGGTAGAGCCACGGCGTCGCGCTCCCTCCTTGCATTCCCTCAGGATGGGTCGTCCCGCCACCCACTTCGCGATGGTGGCTCGGCGGACACCAATATAGTGCCGTACCGACCGCAGGCCAACCTCCTCCAACACGTCCGCCGATGCCGGGTAATCCCATTCACCGCTCGCGTTCCTCTTCGGCACATATTCGCTGGCCATCCGATACGCCGCTCGCAACTGAAACCCCTCAAGGGGTTTCATCTGCTGCGGCGTCAGTGTCCAACTTTCCGACCCAAAAAGGAGCACGGCCTGGACAACAGCCTTGTAAAAAAGGCCGCAGACCCGGGGCGCCGCGTTCTGTGCGCGCAGGACTTTTGAAATCCTGGCCCAGACCCGCCTCGCCTTCGTGAGTTGCGATCGTACCGCGACATTGTCGTTGTCGTCCATCGCCAGAATGCGACCGAGATATTTGAAACTTTCGACTCGTTCCAGTAGGTTCCCCTCCGCTGTGAACTGCCGCCGAAGCGACAGTGCTGAGGCTGCTGCCGCCGAATGTTGGCGTCGCCTCGTCGTCCCAGATGTGCAAGTCCAAGTGGACTCGTGGCCGCGCCCCAGATAACTGGGGTTCGTCTGCATCCCGCAATTTTTACATCGGGGATAGACGCCCTCTTCAGGGATGTCGACCACGTCGAGGGGGTGTCGGTACGAGAAGTGCCGGCGCAAGCTCCACGGTGTCGTAGCGCTCCCGCAGCAGTCAGGTACTGGGCACAGGTAGTGCCCAGTGACCGACCGGCGCGCCTTGAAGACGCGTTCCTCGCGCTCCTCCAGCAATTCAGCTGGGAACTCCGCCATTGCAAAGACCCCGTGCTGCCCAGAGAGGTGCTTCGGTAGCGACGCCGCCGAGAGTTCCATCCCGCATTTTTCGCACTTCACCCGCCTCTTCTCCCACTGGTCTCGCGTCTCGAGCGACGTGCGACTGCGCTCATACGACGTTGCAGTCATGCGCGTCCGTATGCGGCCCGGGACGAACGTCTGCACCTTCGTTTTGACGGTGTTCGTTCTCAATCCCAGGCGCGCAAACAGAGTCACTAGGCTGTCCAATGCCTTTTGCAAAAGGACAGGGTCCCGCGACCCTACGAACGCGTCATCGACGTAGAAGATCGCTGTGATCCTCCGCCGCTCTTCTTCGCCCCAATTCGCAGCCACCTGAACCAGGTGTGTGTGTGTGTGTGTGTGTGTAGGCTTTTGCATATTTTTCTTTGGTGCATATTTTGTGAGTATGATGTTTATTTGGGAAAGGCTAATTATTCTAAGCCCGAAGTATAAAATGTCGCTGCTCCGGGGGATTCAACCTCTTAGATAGTGTCTATCGTAATTTCGAAGCGACATACAGGTTGCTCGTTCGTGCATAATTGCCAGCAGGGCGAATGCAAAAACTTTCCCATGTAGATGCCATGCAAATTATTTACTGTAAGCGAATTATTTCGTAATGTTGCACATGAACATATTCTTTACATTGTCCAGTAACAGTGGATGCTCACACCGCGAGAGTATTATCCTAGCTACTTTCTCCTAGCCACTAGCTAGGGCTACAAATACATTAAATTTGCTAACAGCTGGCTGTCTTCGCCCAAATAGCCTTTTGGTAGTTTACTATTCTAGGCCAAACCCTTCACACTCAAGAATGGCACGTCCCAGCAAATTCTTGAGCTTCTCGTAGTCAGATCCGTAATCAGGGAGGAGGAGCCTGGTGTGCAGTAGAGGAGAAGAAGGTTGGATGGTATTCGATGAAAACGCAACGAACAAATCAACACACAAAACCCACTCACGTATTAAAACAGGTATGACTCGTGGGCAAGTTGAGGCTGTCTGTTCCAGCCCTTTGAATAATGAAATCCATTTTGCCTAGCCCTCCTATTGGTGCCTGATGAAGTTAGGAATTAGTAATTGACTAGCGAGGATGTGATACCAGCGCACAAAGGGATAACTCACTTTCGTGCTCGCAGCAGCGAACTTCAGAAGCTTTACCTGAGTGTCCGGTGGCGCATCTTTGACAAAAGTCCAAAAGTTTTTCACGACATCGGAGTCTTTGTTGTATCCCCCTTCGTATTTAGTGTTGGCCTCAAGCGCTGCAAAATCCAACTCAGGAGTCCCTACAACTAACAACTCCAATTCCTCCGGCAGGAAAAGATCAAGGCTGGAATCTTCCATCACACGCATCAGACCAGTTTGGAATGATTCCCATTGAGACTGTACGCTATCTACAAGAATCCATCTCACATACCGCAGTACATATTCTTCTCTGTTCTCTTTTGTAACCGGTATGTTTGCGCCATCTGGTTTCAGCTCGAGTGTCCGTTCTTCTCCCATTTCCATCCATGTTAATTCGAAGGTGAGACAAAAGATGTCTTCCACATCATCCCCTTGATAATTCAAAAGCTGCTCCAGACCGTGCTGTAACCCCTCGTCAATGATGTCCTCAAGACCAAGAGGGAGACCAAGCTGAGCAAGTCATTGGCAATCATATTGAACATGAGCGGAGTTTCAACACAGAGAAAATACTGCAACATGCACCTTGGACAAACTCACTATTTTTCGATAAACTGCCAGGGGAAAGTGAACATCAAGCAGAACAGAATTATACAGTGCGAGGCCAACCAACAAACCGATCATTTCATATCCATTTTCATCCCACGTGTTATCCGTATTGAACCAATTTATGTTGTCTCCATATTTATTCGACCACAATCCGGAGTGAACGTCAAATAGCTCTTCGCTCAGAAGTTGAAAAAACTATATAACAAGATAAATGTGGAGCAAAACGATTTTGTTAGTTGAAGGAGATAAAATAAATGAGTTGGTGCTCTCGAACCTCGCAATGTGTTTTTCACTTGCCTCCTTCGTAACTCCACCAGCATCGAGACCTTCTTCCCCTTCAAAAGATACTTTCAGGCGTTTCCGGATGTCTTTTGGATCGGCTTGTTTGATTTTCTCCAGTGTCTGTTCTAATAGGTGTTCACGCTCAATCTCAAGTTCATAGAACGGTTCAACTTTGATTTGACTCAATCGTGCATCATAATTGACATTTCCCATCATAGCCTTAAACATTTCAACCTGGGATTCCATCTGTAGCACATTCCTCTTGCACCCTGGTGACTGGCATACGAGTGTGTAAACAAAATGCAGGCTTAGATGCAAATGGTTTCATGTAACACGGTGAAAGACTAATGACGAAACTTACGAGCAAAAACGGATTTGCGCAGAGGAAAAAATGCTTGCTTTTTTCGTGGGGGCTTGCTTTCTTCATGTTGTACAGGTCTTCGAAAAGGCTTTCAACATTCATCTCTGAAACACCATCAGAGTAAAAATCAGAAGGTTCTGCCAAGTTGGCTTCTTCTGCCATGGCATGCAGCCATGAGAGTACACCAACAATCACGGGAACTGCCTGTCGCGATGGTTCAAAATGCTGCACTTCATTCGCGTCTGTAGTGACTTTTGTGCAGGCATTCAACGCGAGTAGCAGTGGTCTCACCAGCATTTTTACGAATAAACTTCGCGGGTAAAGGTTGGTCGCAAAGTCGTGTAGCGCCCTAGATCCCTCGAAGGGTATGCCAAGTATGGTGTCGCAAAACAAGAAGATTGCTTCTCCCCGCACGTCGAATACAATTTCTTCGTCACGGCGGATAGAAAAGAATTTGATATAACTGAGAAGACATCGAACTGACTCGGGATACATCATCCTACTCCCGCGCAAACTTTCAAGACCTGATTTGATCCCCCGCTCAATCGCATTGGCAATGGTCTGTCTTGTTGCCACATCGCCAGCACAAAGAATGCGTTCAATTATTGTCTCAAGCTTCACAGGGTTCAAGATCAAATTCAACACAGGTGGATGTCGAAGCAATTCTTCAGACTTCTTAGCAATTTCTTGCCCGATTTCCTGCTTACTGCTTTCGCCACGTGCCATTTCTTCCACCAAATTATCAACGGTATCAACGATTGACTTCGTGTCTTCCAGTGTCTCCATTGAAAATTGTCTTTCAAGTGATCGCGAGCCTGAGCGGTCCGATGAAACGGCAATGCAATTGCCGTCCCCTCCCGCTGAGATTGCCAAAACTCCTTTCCCTTCAATAATAAGCTTAAGTCCATTGGTATCTGTTACCCAAACGTCTCCGGCAGAGTCGAGGATCAATGAGTGTCCATTCCCAGCTTCGGCTGAAACAAACTTTCTTCCTTTTGGGTGGCTAATGGGTAAAACTTTACTTGTCGATTGTAGTTCAGAAGCTTTGACGCCTAATTGACCGCGGAAATTGCTGCCGCATACTAATAGGTCACCAGAACGTGTCACAAAAATTGTANAGAACGTGTCACAAAAATTGTATGTTCTAACCCACACGCGACATGCTGGATCGCAACATCATCCGAAACCATCAGTCTACTCTTAGTACTAGACTGCGGAGATGCGGCCGGCGTTTTCAATGGGACAGGCAGGGTCATTGTCTTCGGAAAATCTCTGGCACAGCAACCATTGCGGTTCTCTCCCCATATGAACGCTGTCCCGTGCGCTGTTATCACTGAAGCATGCCCATCGCCTGCTGCTATTCCCACCAAAGGTAACCCAATGAGTGATGGTATCTCCTGTGGCATTCCTGAATGAGCGACAATAAAATAAGGGAGCCAGGTGGATAAGCTCAATACAAGGAAGTATGTGAAGGCACCCCCTACAAAGATCATATCCCCATTGTAAAAGTCGCATGAGGCAATGTGCATAATACTCACCCCACTTGTATCTATCGCGATGCCCAGCAATAGCAGGAATACCACACGCAAGGAGTGACATGTGTTGTGTAAGAACCAGAGTGTAGTTAGTCCCGCAAGCAATTGACGAGGCCCGGCGTCCCATGCCAAGTGACATCCCCATAGGACTACAGTTGGTAGGCCCTTGGTAGTCAGTGGATTGATCTTTCTGATAACAATTGAAATGATGACCTAACTGTCCGTACAAATTGCTTCCCCATGACAACTGACATAGCGGGCAGACATGAAATCATTTAGAAATGCAATAGGAAAATATGCGGATAAGATTCCAGATTGATTCCCCATGTCGCACTCACAACAGATCCATTTGACGATAACACCGCCGTGTGATCATACCCACAGCTAACCTGCACTACTCGAATGTTTCCAATACAGTCCAATAGCATAGGACGCGTGATCGACTGTCCTTCCACCAAGTTGGGATCTACGCAGCCATGAACATTCTTACCCACCACGTAGAGTGCCCCTCCAGAAGTGGTACAGGCAGATTGGTACGTGGCACAGGAAGAATGTATAATTGGTTTTGATCCAAGACGGGAAGATACCTGCATGGTTTGAGCATGACATTTTTTATTCTCTTGATCCGGTGTTGAAATCCGATCATCAGAGTCATCGTGCAATGACTGATCGCCCCTGCCCCAAGAATAGAGCTTAGTATCAGTATCTAAAACTCCAGCATCCGTCGGTTCCAACTCCATTTTATCATTCTCCACGGTCACCACCGACGTAGCTGAAGTCTCGCTACTCGAAGTTTTGTCGAGGATGGGAGATAACAACCGGCGCGAGATGCTTGGATGCACATGCATGTCGAGGTCTACTATGCTCCCGCCGCTGCGTAAACCGCTGGCGCTGAGCAAGTCGCGCCGGTTAGTGATTAATCCGTCTCCCCCGCTAACTAGCAATGCACTCATAGCTCCTTGCGAGATTGATCTGCTGGCTACAATGCGACTGGCAAAGGAGATGCTGGAACGGCGGCCTGAACTTGGACGGCTTGAAGTGCTTGCGCTCTCCCTGCCGTCTTTTTTGTCTTCGTTATGAGCCGTTTCGCAATTGTCAATACGAAACACAGTAGCAGGCGCACGAAGAGGAGGAGCTGATGCCGCTGATGACGGACGGGGTTCTTGTTCCTCGTTGCCGTTACTATTTCCTCTCGTATAGGTAAGATTCGGCACGCTCGTCCTCCTCCTTTCCATCACATTCAAGGGGACCCGGGAAGAGT
>JALLOY010005963.1:0-11162 GCA_036939835.1 Thalassiosira delicatula
ACCAGAGGAGCCTATCGTGTGGGGGATACAAATGGGGAGGCAGCCAACCAAGGCTGATAACATGTCTGCTCTGTTGGAGTCAGAGTTGTGGGAGGACAATGACACAGTAGTCACATCAAGCACAATAGGTCTATGCCGGGCTTGAATATTAGAGATGAGGACACGGACGACAAAGATGATGATGACGAAGCAGAAGATTTTGCCACGGAAAACAATTACAGGGAGCCACCCAATGATCCCTTCTACAACGGCAATGGTGCATCAAATAATTATACAATGAACGTGACATGGGATGTCACCCAGGTGAAAAGTAAAAATGTGAATCTCAATGTCAGTGACCAGGCAAGCGCTCCAGTGACATTTGGGTGGAGGGCTGGACATCTGGCTCGAAAATGGGCAATTAACAGCTACTTTCAGCCCCAAGAAGGGCGAGACCTGGAAACCGTTTGAAAACAGCAATGATCACGCAGGTGTGAGGATACGTGCGCGGAGGCTTTTGTCATCAAGCATGTCGAACGTTCAAAAACGATACGCGGACGCTGTTAAAAGGACAATGTGCACGAATATTGCGCATATCGCCCTCTTCTCCGATCTTGAACCTTAATAATAACAAAAAGACGAATTCTTAAATGACCAAAAAAGCACTGTTTTGGTACCTTTGTCCAGCCCTCCACCCTTTACTCTAGAGCTATTGGCCATTTGGATTCTCCGCGTGCGCTTCCTATACCAAGTTGCTGGGACAGTTGCCTTTCTGATCGCCGTACACATTGTGATGGTAGATCTGCATTGCTCCCACTGTGGTGGTCGTCTGTTTTTGTTGGCTCCTCCACCTTGGAGTGGAAAAACAAATCTTTGTTGCAAATGACGGTTGCTGTGGTTTGCCTGTTTGTTGTCTCCTTCTTAGCAGGGGTGCTGACAAGGCAACAGTCCTGGTTGGAGGAGAGGAATCCAGAACAAAAGAGGACCAATTGAGAGGGGGTGACAGTCCTTCCTCCACACCTCAATATCTCCCCTCCTACTTCATGGATATCCCTGGCGTCACGGTCACCATTGTCCTCCTGTTCCCATAGGCACAACCATGACCCTCTATATCAAAAAGTGATTCTTCTCTATGAGCATTGTGAAGCTTGCCCTCCCCATCCCAAATATGACCACCACCAGCAGCAACCTTGTTGTCTCCTCTATGACATCATGGCTAATCATCTCCTCCCTATCTCTATCCCATGGTCTGTTGGGAGGATGAGAATCAGGAAGAAGGAAGAAGTGATACTTAGGTATGTAGTTAAAGTTATCTACCTAGGTATCTACGTACTTACGTACGTACTAGATGCCAACCTAACACCCCCCCACAATTCGATATGTACCAATCGGATTGTAGAAATGAACCCAACGGGAGCATCGAGGTTGTGAATTTCTTCATATGAAAACAACAAACGAGCATCCTGATCACCAAAAACAAGTAGCCAGGAGCCAACGCGCCAACACAGGCGCGAATATGAATCTAACAAATAGTATACGAACTAGTACCCCACTGTGGGTACTAGACAGCCAATCTCGCTACATAATGCGAGGTGGCCATTTTCCAAGAGGCGACAAACTTTGCTGCAGCCGCAGCAAATGGGCGTGCACCATGCGGCACCGCCGACGAGTCGGGTAGGGCCACACGTGGTGTGTCCGCCCCCTTCACCCTGTCAGCAGCCGCCTGCTTCGGTTCTTGGCGGCGTAGGCCAACCATGTCTCGGGAGCATGGTGAATACTGAGGAGGGACGCGTCCCATTATGTAATCCACGTGCCGGTGGAATAGCAGCGGACCAAGCTGCTTCGTGAAGTGGTCGGCGAGGTTTAGCTTGGTCGCCACACGTTCAAGCTTGATAAGGTCTCGCTCAACCCACTCGCATAGGACGTTATATTTGAGGTCCATGTGGCGTGTACGGCTCGTTGGCTTCTGTGAGTTCGCCATAGCCGTACAAGCGTCATTATCCTCATATGCGATCGATGCGGAACACTGCGGAACACCAAGGTCCCACATTACACTGCGGACGAAAAGGAATAGTTTTCCTGCGTCCGCCGCTTCGACAAACTCCGCCATTGTCGACGAGTCTGATATCGTCGGTTGTAGACGTGCCTTGAAAGCCACAGTGCCCCCAGACAGTCTGAGGCACTCTCCTCCGCCCGAGCGTCTCGTGATCGGGCAGTCGGCCCACGAAGAATCCATGTATCCGTGTAGGTCTAATGGCCCGTGGGTCGGCCTGCCATCGAGGAGGAGATCGTGGTGGTTGCTATTTATGGTCGGCGGGTCAACCGCTGGTAGACTCTCATTCGGTGTCGTCCGCCAGTAGTAGATGCCATCGTCGCGCGTCGCATACAAGTATTTCAGGAGGTGGCGCACCCCATGATAATGGATCTTTCCTGGGCATACGCTGAACTGGGCGGCTCGTACCACACCAAACGATAAGTCGGGCCGGCACGTCACCATCGCGTAGATGAGTTCGCCCACGCCCGAGCGGTATTTGAACCCCATCTGTTTCGCCAAGAGGTCCTGGGTCTTCTCATCTGTAGACCCCTTCTCTGATAGGAACTCCTTCATGAATCTATCCTGAGACGGCAAAGGGGTAGACCGACGTGAGAAATCCGTCAGGGTCATCCATGTATCTAGGTGCCGTTCAGCAATCCTCTCAATGTAAGTCTTGACAGAGATCTTTATGTAGTCCCTCGTCTGGAGTACATCAAGGCCGTTGAACAGACTAACAAGCCCCATACGCTTGAGGGGAAAAGTCAGCTTGTCATCGATCATGTCGAAGATAATGTTGGCAGTACGCTCCGATGGAACGGCGAGCTCAAAGTCGTCAACTTGTCGTTTGAACAGGACACGCTCATCGTTTACAATGCCTGAATACAGGCAAGGCTCGTGAACCGTGGGCTTCAACCCACACTCCCTAATGATTTTATCCGCGTGCTTTTCCCATAAGCGCGGAGACTCGGGATGCCCCTGCATCGCTGCAAGGACAGGGATAACATGCCCAGGAGGGATCGGAGGGCGTCCCTTCGAAACCCACCACTCCCGAAATGCGCGGTCAGGGCGAATATAGAACCCTTGCTTCGGCGCCGGCGCCTCTCCAAAGGCGTTCGAAACGTCCGCTCCGTATACAACCAGGTTCTCAGCAGCAGAGATCGCGTAGAATAGCCTCGAGCTTGTGTGGTCAACGCAATTAGCGTACGTGTAATCTAACACTCGGACCTGTCCCGACCTTGTGGAGCCGTCGCAGGTACATCGAGCCTTCTTTCGTTGATCGAGTTCCTTGACGACGTAGGTCCACACCAGGTTGAACACAGACTCATCACTGGTCACCTTGACCGGCTCACCGAACATGGTCTGAGCCTCGTATTGGTCTAACTGCTTCCATTCTGACTTCTGCCACTCGGTCCACTCCGGAGTTTCCAGAAGGCGTTTCCGAGTCAATTTGAGGGCGTTCGTGACTAGGTTGAACACCCCCCCATCGAAGAGATGCTCGGCTTGGGGACCCATGACATGCTCGTCCGGCAAATTGTAACCATCAAACATTCGCCGGGGGTTCACCTGGTCTAGGTTTACCTGGGGAATGCCCTTGTTCGTAAGCCCGTGCTTTATCTCCGGGTGAGAGAACAAGAGCGTGCAAAACTTGAGGCCCTCACCAACTAGGTCGGCCAGAACACGCTGGACGTCATCGACAGTAGATACTTCGATGCCGTTGATGCTAATCAACCAGGCCTTCTTCAGCCTGCTGCGCCACCGAGTGATCCTCGCACCCGGGGAAGACTTCTCCATGTGCTCCAGGATTAGTCGATGGTCTTGCGTTGTAAACTTCATCCCCCCCGTCGGCTTTCCAAATTTCTCGAAATAGACGAGACTCATATCCTCTTCGAAGGCAGCATCATACGGATGGGGTGACACATAGACTTGTTCCAACGCCTGCCTCGTAATACCATATTCATCGACCGCCGCCGCATCTGGATTTGCGGCCCCAATGGCGGTCCCTTCATACGGGTCAGCACTCAAGACGTCTCGTTCCTCACTCGTGAGCTTCGCCGCCCTCGCAGCAACGGAACGCGGTGTCTCTGTCATACGCAACGGGAGAACCCTATGTGTGGCATGCCGTGTCAACTTCGGGGGAGGTTTGGCCTTTACTGGGCACGGCGGGTAGGACGCAATATCCGGGCACGGCGGGACCAGATCGTCCACCAAGTCCGACTCCTCCGTCAACCCGAGGTCATAAAGTAGTTGCGGTCCTGGCGGCCGCGAAGGCTGGAGGTACCACGCCTCGTCAAAGACCGCGTGGTGCGATTCCTTCACGCGACCGCTATGAACATCGATATACACCACATTCTGGTCCGTCGCAGTGAAACCGAGAAAGATCCCAGTGAAATCATGGTGATCCAGTTTTGCCCTCCTGTCCCCAGTTCGTTTGACACAAACCCGAGACCCGAACAATCGGAGAAGCTTCAGATCTGGCTTCTTACCGAACCAAGCTTCAAAAGGTGTCCGCATCGTGCCCCTATGTACACGTCGATTGTGCAGATACACCGCATGAACGAGAGCAGATGACCAGTACCGCGCTGGGAGACCAGAGCTGTACAGCAACGCCCTAACGGTGACCGCGAAAGTGTCATTCCACGACTCAGCCCCCCCATTCTGGGAAGGTGCATCAGCTCCCGTCGGCTCGACGACGTAATCGTGGTCCTTTTTCATCTTGGACCGGAATGCGGCACTCTTTGCCAGTTCCCCACCCTGATCGCACCTGATGATGCCGCCCTCCGCGAGGCCCCATGTGCCCAGGAACGACGACATCATATCGATCGGTGGCGCCTTAGACTGACAAAGCTGAATCCAAACATGACGAGTGTGCTCGTCCACTATAAGCAGGTAACAGTTGAATCCATCGTGGGAGGCGACCACTCTGTCCTTGTCCGCGTTTGGTCTGCCACAGTCCTCTGTGGACGACCGGAGGAACCCAAAATCAGCGTAAAAACGCTGACCACGAGAAGCAACCCGTTTCGCGACACGCCCCGCATTCTTCTTGCGCACACGTGCCTGCTCCTTCATATCGATGAAGCGAAAAGGATGTGGTTCGAACTGGTTTGGTAACCCAGTAGCGCAACCCGGAATCACCTCAAGTTGCCATTCGCCACAGAAGCCTAATCGCGCCGCCCATAACTCAGCCTCCAACTGTTTGGCAGGGTTGGACGGCCGTCGACGGATTCTCGATCTGCGCGGTCCCCGCACCTCATCAATTGTTGTCTCAATTCTACGAACGGTCGGCATGACGTCGCACTCCGTCCACGGGTGTTCTTCGGCGTCATCCTCCGAAATAGCTGGCATCACCGGCGGCAACGAAGGCGTACGCGGCGACATGATCCTGTTAATGGTTGCCGTAGACAACCCAGGCCGGACAGAGTCCGAGTCCGCGACAATCGACGCAACATCACAGTAGTAGAGACCGTTCTGCTTCCGAAGAGGGAGAGACATCTGCAACTCCCCTTCCTTGTCATAGAATGATAGCAGGCCAGCAGAATGTCCTTTCACACCGGCCTGTGTGAACTTGCGGAATACCGACGAAGAGTTCATCACGGCTTCTGGAGACATGATAGTGTCCGTAGCTTGGGGGTGTATAAGAAACGGCTGGAAGTGGTAATCGCCGTTCGCCAGAGGCATCGGCATGTATCCCATCCTCCGACATGTAAACCGCTTCCCGTCACCCTGCGTATCGTCGTTGAGGGCTAACCCGACCGTAACCGGAGGGATCTCGGTGCAGCGCACCAGGTGTTGCTCCGAGTCGGTCAAACACGAATTTGCGCCCGTGTCAGACATGACGCCGCCACGGTCCACCCTCCTGAGCGTCTCCTTTGTGCCCTGAAGCGCACGGACAGAGCACTTAAGGCGAACCAGGCTATTGGCATTCGGATCGTCCAACTCAACCGAGTGCACAAAGTCTCTGTCGTCCGGCACAGGCCCACCGTTCAGCTCCAGCAACGGGAAATCCAGCAGGTCCTCAATGCCCGGGGGTATCCTAACATCAAACAGAGACCCCGGCGGGTCCGCTCCAAACCTGGAGACTCGCACGTCATTCACTAACCCCGACTCATTATCGCCCAACGCACTGGCAACCCAACGTTGCGGAGCGTCCTCATCCTCATAGACATCGACTGTGATAGGTACGCCCACATCATCCCCTTCGGTACAACTGTAAAAGGAAGTAGAGCCCGAGGCATCAGAGGACGAGGACCCAGACGACGAGTCCCCAGATGAGTCGTCAAACCCATCGGCGCGCGATAGCAGAGCGGGCACTGGATCCCAGGTCGCGTCGCACCAGCTCTCTTTAAGCACCCCAGCAGCGGCGACGGTGGGGTACCTCGTAGGTGCAAATGCCCCACCGACCGATCTTCCGATGTCCGAGGCGGCCGCCACCTCGCTCATAGCAGCAGGTGACCCGTCAGCAGAACGTGCAGGCGCATACATGGTGGGGTGCCTCGAAGGCGCAAATGCCCCACCGTCCGCGATAATGCTAACGCCTGAGCCGTCCGCCAAATCCTTCACACCAACCAACGGCGTGCGAGCAGACGACACAGACACAGGCTTGGTGGGGTGCCTCGTAGGCGCAAATGCCCCACCATCACTCGTGGTATTAACTTCATTAACTAACCCACCGGGTGAGCCGGGCGCGGTAACACCCGACGATGTTCCCGTGCCCACATCCAGTCAGGCACGCTCCTCTTCCGGAGCCGTCCCCGAGAAGAACCCCCAATCCAGTTCGTTCTTCAGTGCCTCAGGAGGCACATCACAATCATAACAATAGGCCATAGACACCCGGGTAGGAGTACGTCGTTCGTTGTCAAGGAAACGGGAGTTGCGCTCCGTCCAGTTACGTTCCAGCTCCTTGGCAATCTTCGGGTCCTTGTCCTTCCAATGCTCCTTCATGTAGCTAAACATCGCTAAAAAGTCGCACTGCGTAGCCTGGTGTCCGTACCTGCCACATGCATTGCATCGTCCGTCAAAAAACGGTCGTTTCTCCCTACGCCTGTGTGCCTTAGCAGGGTCAGGGTATCGTGGGCCCTGTGCCGAATCCAACCTGTTAGCGACGACACGAAAGCCCTGAATGTGGCCATCCTCCGAACGCTCGCCGTCGTCGTCAGTCGAACTGTCGGCGTCATCCTCATTCGAACCAGTGGCCTTCAAAGCCGAGACGGAAGTGCGTCGAGGAAAGTAAGACTTGCGGCGCGCCAACGGCTTACGACGGATGCCCATCTCTTCTGTGATCGCAGGGCACTTCCGGTCCATATCAGCCGCCAAAGCATCCAAACACCACGAAGGAGGCAATTCCAAAACACCCTCGCACATGTACTCCATGTGTTCCAACGTCGAAAGCTTTGCATTAGCCATCGACCGAAAACGCGGGCTAGCAAGATTGTCGAGGAACGAATGCACAAGGTCGTACTCAGTCATCGGGCACCCCCGGTGTCGCAACATCTCGTTGTGCAAGGAGTAGTGCTGCGCGTATCGGAAGACGCAGTCATCAAACACTGGCAACACGACAGCTCGAGTTGTATCGAAGATCGGGATAGTAACCGTCGACAGCTTCCACAGCAGCTCATAGGCATTGTTCGACGTCCCATTCACCAGACGTATCTGGGCATTGACCTCAACGTCCCCAGAAGGAAGTGCCGCCTCTAGGATCGGCATAATGACTCGGCCAATCAGCTCGAACAGTCGCAGGCCGAGACCCGGGGGAAAGAACGCGTTGGCTTCATACTTCGGCACGATAGCGTTGAACGGCAACAACGGAATTGAGAACAACGCACAATCCCGCCTGAATTTCCCATACCACTCGATAAAATCGTAGGTGTCTGTCGTGTCCAACGTCGCATAGTGATCCGACCGGACGGCCTTTGAGAAATCCGACGCTATAGCAAACGCGTCCGGTGCCAACCACATGTCCCAAGCCGTCTCATAGTCCGTCAGGACGGAGAATGACGCAGACACCGGCACTCCAAGACGATCAAGGTCCTCCGACGCCATGTCGCTTGCCCCCTGGAACAAATCCCCATGGCAGTTGCTCCCCTTGTGCCAACTGAGCGCCTTCGGCGACTTCGACTTCAGCAAGTGCCGTAGTTGTCTCTCAGTCGGATTATGAGACCTGCTCCTCGACGCAGACCTGCGGTGACGACGGCCATCGCCATCATCTCCATAATCATAGTCCCTATGTCGCCGGCCATGAGAACGACTCCTATGACGTCCCCCATGGTTCCACTCCTCATCTGGGAAGACGCCATCAGAGCTATGGCCATGCGCACCCCGGCGTTGACGCGGCCTAGCCCCCCCACGGTCTCCAACCGGGGAATGCCCGTACCTAGCGTCATCATTGCGCACAGATGGCCGCTCGCGCGCACGGTTACATGGGGATCGACTCTCCCTGTCCTCAGTCGACATTGTTGTACGACCGGCAGTCGAGTCATGGGATGGGGATCGTGACCTGCTTCGCCGCGACCCACGTCCGCCGGCTTGCCGTGCCCGGCGCCCATCCCGCGCCGTGTTCGTATGGCTGTCGCCGTCAACGACGTTACCGTTGTCGTCCTTGATACTGAAGCGCCCCATAAAGCGCCCCCCCACCGGAGGGCGTAACGGCGCATCGTATCCCGGGGCGTCCACCGATCGAGTCGATGTGGAAGAGCCATCGTCCGTCGGCCGAGGGCCAGCCCCTGTGCCACCGCTCGAAGAACCAGCATGGCGGAGCTCTCGTTGCACCTCGGATCGGACCGTAGTCCTGATCAGCGTCTCCACCTTTCTCGCTGCGACATCCAACGAACGGACAGCATCACGAGCCTCCGCAGATTCCCGTGAGAGCGCGTCTGCCGCCGCAACGGCATCCGGGATCCGTGCCGCGTCTCGAATCAACGCGCAGACGCGATCCTCCGTAACCCCTTTCTGGTTCCGTTGACATTCCCGTATGATTAACTCCCGCGTCTGCGACGCCACCGTCTGTTTGACCCCGTCCAACTGTTCTTCAGTCAATTCCGTGCGCGTCAACGACCCTCTCATGGCCTCAGCAATCGCCGGGGTCTCCTCCCGAACGACCTCGCGCGCACTAGCACTGGCCAGCGCAACAAAACTTTCCTTGTGGCCCACGATGACGGACGCCGCGACCTCCGCGATCTGCGTCGCGTCCGGCGTGCCCGCCGCAACCGTCTGGACCATCCCTCGTACATGTTCGGAAAGCCTCGTGCCCGTCGCAGACAGATTGTCCATCATACGCTGTTCGGTCGCCTCCAACGCGACCGCTAAGCTGTTAGTCGCTGAGGTCGCCGCTGCGAACGATCGGTCCACGTCCTCTTTCATCGCCAACATGCGGCGGCGAAAGCTCGAGTCCATCGAATCCAGGTCCTGGCGCATGTTCGCCAGTTGTCGTTCCAGCTTCGCCTCCAGCGTCTCACTGACGTCAACGACCATGCCAACGCCACCAGAGCCGTCCCCCCCATGCTCGGTGTCGGCCCCCAAAATGGGGTCCTCCTCCGCTAGGCTGTCGTCGTCACTGTCCTTCCGGAGATAACACGAAAGAGGCGCATTAGGCGTATCGTCGTCGTGCCCCACCGGCGACGCGGGCCCGCTGTATGAGCTGTCGTCGTCGTCCGTATGGATGCGGCGTGTTCTGTTGTCTCCCGCCGACGCCTCTACGCCCTCTCCATGGTCCGCATCGTCAGTCGTCGTCCTTCTCGCGGTCGTCGCCGACGCCGCATCGCCGACGACACCGTCCACATCACCATCGGCAGTGCGCTCCATCGTACGCGACGATTCGTCCCTCGCACCGGAATTCGAACCAATGGCCGCTCCCGCCGCGGAGGACGCCTCGACCGACTCGTTGACCGCAGTCTCCGCCGCGCGTCGCGCGGCCGCTGCGGCTTCCAATTCGCGTCTATCCCTCTCAGCGGATCGGCGTTCCGCCGAAGCACGGCGGCGGCTGACCTGCGAAGGGATCGCTATGCCGCGGCCCTGTCGGCCGCGTTGTTTATTCGTACGGCCCGGCATTCTCAGGCTACCTCGTAGGTGCAAATGGCCTGAGATGCGCGGGGAATTTGGCCCGTCTCGTCGGGAGGGGAAATAGCAATTCGGCGAGAACGGATGGGCTCGCGCCGCGCAGAATCCAGCGGCGAAGCGCGGATGATGGGTCCGCGCGCGTGAGGAATGCGCCCGCTCGTTCGCGGTAAGTCTTTTTATTGAATTTCTGTTTAATTTCTTACGCTTTCGAGCGGAAGATTGGTAGCTCTAACCTGACATCATGGCTAATCATCTCCTCCCTATCTCTATCCCATGGTCCGTTGGGAGGATGAGAATCAGGAAGAAGGAAGAAGTGATACTTAGGTATGTAGTTATCTACCTAGGTATCTACGTACTTACGTACGTACTAGATGCCAACCTAACAAGTAGTAGTACTGCTCCTACTTGCAGTATGTAGCATCTTGACACTTATTGTCTACAGCTCTAACCCGGTGTATTACCTTTTGAATGGTATAAACTTTAGGAGATTCCTGGGTGTCCTGCCCCTTTGAGTGGGTCATTAAGGTACAAAAGCCACAAAAACTGTGTGGTCATCCCTATATATCTGGGCATAGTCTAAAGCTGGAGTAGGGGCCTGTTTGATTGATCATTTAGTTCATTGTGAGAGCTTATTTGCCTGAATATCTCCTTGTGGTACAGAAAGTAGGTACGGAGGGTCTGTACCTAGTTTTGTACCTTTTCAAGCTGTGATTTAGCCCACCTCAAGAATATTTCTGACAAATCTACCTTTGACTTAGTGTCAGGCTGTCCGTTGCCTTTCATTTGGTACCCCGTATTTAAAAAAACAAAACCCACGCCGCTGTATTGATTCTACCAAAAGATTGACCGCATTTTTATGGCATTTTGCCCGCTTACGTGCTATAAAGTGGCAATGTATCACCAATAATAAACGTAATAGAGGCATGCTAATATGGGATTACCTTGATTGCAACACTAGTGACTTTTGCAGTACAAAATTATCATTACTCTACTATAATAAACTTGTCTAGAACAATCGGGACGAGTTTTGATTACTGTACGAAGCTAAATAATTCGCAGATTTACATGGCGCGGAATTGTTTCTCGGCCCCACGTCGGA
>JALLOY010005989.1:0-10158 GCA_036939835.1 Thalassiosira delicatula
ATTCAAAATGGAGGAGGCCGGGACCCTCCTCCATTTTGAATGTTAAACTAAACAATTAAGATTCTACTTTTCACGCAACATGAACCAGGTACAGAAAGTGAGAAGTAAAAAGAAGATAGTCAATAGCTAGTTGAAAACGTCAACTATCAATAATCGACTTTTCACTTTTCACTTCCCAGGGAACATGAACAAGGCCTAAGTTTTATCAGTTTGCACCCCCCAAAACGGACCATTCTCAAAAAGAGCAAACTTCCTACGCTAGCTACGATACGTAGGAATAGTACCACTCAAGGGATCGGTCCCCGTGCCAAGTGCCAAGTAGTACATACTCCCGATAGTAAGGGGTGAAAAAGTCAAAACCCCGCCGCGCCCGAACAAACCCATCCCGCGCGCGACGCACCCGTTTTCTCTGGGGCTCGCGAAACTTCATCATTTTAGATTTCCACCATGGACAAGAACCCACTTCCTCCGCCTCCGACGGCCGACGAATCGCCTGCCCCTGCCTCACTCCCTCTCCCTGCCCTGCCTCCTCCTGATGGAGCGTGCAACAGCAGCGACCCGATCCCAGAAGAAACGGCGGACGCTGCGACGGAGGCGGTGACGGATCAACAAAAAATCAACGCGGCGGAACCTGGCGACGACGATATTGTCAATGTCCCCCCACCGATTGTTCATGACCCTTCGCTGCCCGCCATCCCAGGGGAAACGGCGGACACTGCGACGGAGGCGGTGACGGATCAACAAGAAATCATCGCGGCTGAACCTGACGCCGACGATATTGTCAATGTCCACCCGCCGATCGTTCACGTTCACGTCCCCTCGTTGCCCGGCCTGCCCCTGCCCTCCGCAGAAGCCGCGTCAGCAGCGGAGGCAATCGTCGCGGCGTCGCGAAAACCGACCGCGGACGAAGCGGAGGAGACGCCGGGAGACACAGCGGCGCCCCGAACATCGAGCTTGGGTGTGGAAGCGGCGCCCAACAAGGCAAAGGAGGAGGACGAGGCGTCGTCGGCGAAACCCGCCGTCACCGCGGCCACCACCACCAAAAAGCGGAAGCGAATCGCTGCCTCCGCCCCCCCCCCCAAACGCGCGTCCAAGACCTCACTCCTCTTCCGTTCGGACGTCCCCCCCGGCGACCGCGCAACCCACCCCCGGGGAATCCTCCACGCCAGCAAGGTCTCCCCCTCCTCCTCCTCCTCCTCCTCCTCCGGCGGCGACGGCGGACAACAACGCGAGGAGCACGCGTTCGCGTGGATCGCCGAAATCGTCGACGACGACGACGTCATTGTGGCGACGCAACTGGCCAAACACGGCTTCAAGCCCAGGGACATGCGATTCGTCCCCTTCTCCTCCAGGGAGAATTGGACGGCGAGGTATCCGCACGCCGCGCCGTGCATCTCGTGCGACGCCGACGGCGAGATTTCGGGGCGCGTGCCTCGCTGGGACGAGGGCGGGGACGACGACGTCGCGGACCGCTCCGGGGGGACGAGGAGGAAGGGCTCCAGGAGGAAGTCGGCCAAGAACAGGAAGGCCCCTCCCAAGCTGTTGGCCAGGGGACTTTTGCCCAACCTCGAGCGCGACGAGCTCCATCTCGCCATCTACGAGTACTTTTCGTGGCTGCATTCCGAACTCGGCGAGATGGAGACCAATCAGACGGGGCGGCGCCAGGTGAGTCAGAGTCTTTTGCTTTATTTTTCTGTGAGGAAAGAGACTTTATGGGTGATTTTTGAGGCGGTGCTTGTGGTTTCATGCATCTCATTGGAGCGAACCAGTCTAGCCACTGCTTGATGCTGTTTGAGGTCAAATTCCACGTCAAAAAAGAAACCCTGAAATCCGAATAGCCAACGCACCGATCAAAGACCGATAGCCCGCGCCTAGATTGATTCGTGAAGGGGTCTTTGAGTTTAATTAGCAGGACAACGGCTTCTCGCCAAGTGCAATGTGCGACGGACCTTAGAACAGGAATAGGATGGTGCGTGCCGCGTTGATGCTAGGCGTGAAGTCGTTGGCAGGGAAGCAAACCCAAGCGCCCAGTCCATTGCCAAGCTTGATGTAGTGTATTCAGAGATTTGAGGGATGAAGCCAGGAATGGCAATGGGGATGTTTCATGGGAGAATTGCTGCTAATTCTGACTTCAAATTTGGTGCCGTTCTTTTTTTGTCGGCAAATCTGGCATGTCACACTCACACCGATGAGAGACATGGAGCATGACGCAGATTATACATAAGTCGAGGGTGCTGTCAATTTTTGCAAATTCAGCAGTTGAACCAATGGCATTAGTAATGGCAGAAGACGAAAACAGGACTTTCACTAGAACGGACTACTTTTTCGAACAATTTTCGTTCAAAATCCGTCTTGGAAATTGAATCTCCTCTCTCTCCAAGAAGTCGTCTGTCTAAAATTGTGCTCGATGGGGTTGAGTTTTTACGGTTCTTTATTGGATGTGGTAGCCATTAGTTTCATTTGGGAAAATCCTGCCTCATTTGCTTTCCAAGACCACGGTTCTCTCATGTCCAGGGGATGTGACCTTGTGTTTGCTGCACATAGTGACTCATTGCATTTAGATACTAAATTGTTTTTACTCAATCCCTGCTGGCAGGTGAGCAGCGCTGGCGTCAGCGTACCAGGATTGCAAAGTTTGGTGTCCAAGTTGGAAGGAACATTCCGAGCGGTGCAGTTAGAAAAGGACAGGAGGGACAAGGAGTTAAATGCAAGGAGTTTGGTTTTGCAGCTGGAGAAGGAACGGAGAGAGAGTGAGATGAATCTTGGTGTTGATGTTGGCGTCGGTGTTGGCGTTGATGGCGTTGCTGCAGAAGCAGGAGATTTGAATCCAAACATGTTTCAGGTGTTGCCCGATACTATACCAATCCCACAACTGCCAAAAACAGAGGAAAATGCGACCAAACAGCAGGAGGAAAAGAAAATGATCAAAAGGCCATTTTTGGAACAAGCACTACATACAGAATTGCTGCGCATCGTTGCTGAGAAACAACCAACTAAATCCTCGACCACGAAAGGTGGCACTTCATCTAAATCAAGGGAAACTGCCAACGAAGCAGGGGAGAAGAGGGCACATTGGCGCTCATTGGATTTCGACACCATGTTCCAAAAACTGGTAGATTTTAAAGCAGCAAATGGACACCCCAATCCTCCCGTGAAGCATCCTGAACTAGGACGATGGGTTAGCGAATTGAGATTGAAGAAGAAGGTGCTGAGGGAGAAGGGGCAGGAGTATGATCCTGAGATTTCTGTGACTACCACAACCACTGTGGAGCATAGTGATCCGATGAAGGGAGTGACGATGCAAACAGAGGGCAGGGAGGAGGCATCCATGCCATTCCAACACGAGCAAAAGGATCCTGCTGCCTCCGCCACAGCAGTCTCAACCGAGAACAAGAATACACTTTTCGCCGCCAACCCTTCCACGTTGAACACTGTCACCCTGAACACCCACCTCACTCAATGCCGCGTTTCTCAACTTGATTCCATCGACTTTGCGTGGTCGGTGATGCCTGTCCGGGTGACGTGGGAGCAACGATTTGACGAACTGCGAATGTTCAAGGAACGGAAAGGGAGATTTCCTAGCAACAAGGAGGGAACCATTGGAAATTGGCTCAAGAATCAAAGGAAGTTGTATACCAAGAAGGACGCGGAGTTTATGGCGAAGCGTTGCGCCAAGGTAAGATGTGCAAGTTTCTTTTGTGTTTTACTATTTGCGAGGAAAGAGTGTACACGAGAGACTCATCTTGTTCGTGAATATTGTTTCTATTACAGTTGGAGGAACTTGGTGTGCCGTTACGACAGAGGCATTACACTGCTTTGAGCTGGGATGATCGGTTTCAGCAGCTGGTACGTCTGGAGTATGCAGCCCTTAGTTGATTTCATCCCTAACTAATAATGCACCATCTCTTTAATCAGGTTGAATTTGGCCGGGTCAATCGACATTTCAAAGTTCCAAACCCCATGCCTGACAATGGAGATGGCCGCACAATGCTCGAGGACCAGACGTCAGAAGCCGCTGACGCCAAGCGATTCTACAAATTCGTGCAAAAGATCCATACCGAGTACCGTGCATTACAGCGGGGCATTCCCAGCAACATGCTAACAGAGGAACGGATTGCGCAGCTGCAGAATGTGGGATTCGAGTTTTCAATTAAGAATGAAAAGGTCGTACCGGATTTGGATTGGTCCACGAGGATACAGCAGCTAGAGGCATTTTTGAGCGAAATGGGTCATTTGAGAGTTGATCCGTGAGTCTTTCCAAGATCAAACAACCAATTTTCGCTGTTGATGTTGAATACTGTCTCTTTTCTCATTCTTCTTGTTCCTTTCCAGGAACTATGACAAGTATTCCAACCTGGGCGGATGGGCGGTCGAAATTAGCGAACGTCACCGAAGCTGGCAGGAGGGGAGGGAGTACCTACCGCCTGACATGGTTGAAAAATTCGCTCAACTCAATGCGTTGGGTTTCGGCTTCAACGTCTTCCCCAGCCGTCGCGGGGAACGGTCGTGGGATGATTCGTTCAATCTACTGTTGCATTACAGGCAGGAGACAGGATCGTGCCGTGTGCCACACCATTACAAGGCTGACTTTCGGTGAGCTCAGGCTGCAAGACCACCATTAATGTTATCGCGCCAACACCTTCCTCTCATATATTTGTTTGTGTTGTTCAGTCTTGGATCATGGGTGGCGGTGCAGCGGAAAGAATACAAAATGATGGCTGAAGGAAAGCCGAGCAGAATGACGCACAATCACATCCAGAAGCTTGACAGTATAGGCTTTGAATGGGTAGCTCGACGAGGTGACTGAACCATCTCCAGAAGTCTTTGTGATATATATTTTGTATCGTACCAACAGTTACGGCAATGCGGGACTACATCTTTTTTACGGCTGCAGCTTGGATAACATCACCCGACCCAGTGGTATGTATTTGGAACATTGCTCTCCTCTAACTGTTCCGGAAATGATTTGATTTGATATTGAGTGCGGGTGAATCTAGTACGATAGAAAGGCAAAAAGTGGGATGATTCTACTTACGGCTGGTACATACAAAATGGGAAAACCTTAGCGAAAATTTGACCGTGCTTTCATACCGTCCCCGGCCTTACTACATATTATTCTCTAGACACGAACAAAGCATAACGGTACTCATAAAAAATGATCTAGAGGTACCGATTCGTGAATGTGTACTACAACTGGACAAGAGGGACGCTGCGCGTTTTGCAGACGTGGTATTTCAACTTTTTCATGATTGAGGAAAAACAAATGGGACTACACACCACAGTCACAGATACTGAGGAGTAAGTAACGATCATAAGTATTTACTCCTCAGTACGTTGGTACGGTATCTACGAACTACGATAATTCATTTGAGTGATTGAAGCAAAAAGTGTCAATCATCTGTCACGAACAAGAAGCCTAATTGTACAAAAATATATCACATAGGAATTAATACAAATTATGACACTACTTCCACCAACATAGGAATTATTTTCCTACATACATACAAAGGAACTAGTTCAAAGATTATCAATTTAATTTCAATTTATCTGCAAATTCATTTTCTACGATTCGCAATTTTCTAGATACGGCAATGAAACTTTGGACGTGAACGTAGTCATTGTGCGTGTATTTTGTTACAAAAATAGTAATGATCCTGTTACTACCTTTTTAATAACTGGGTGAAGAGACCTGGGTACCCCACGTCTGATATAGAGATCTCCATGCACGCAGCGCGCAGCTAATTTTACAATTATGTGTAGGAGTATGAATAACTGTAGTATTACTACACGGCCAAATTACTATCTTCTTTTCCATTTCCCTCTTTTTCAGAACACACATGTACAAGAAAGGGCACCAAAACTGTAGGACATCAAATATTATGCATACCGATACGACACATCCCCGCATCAGCGATTTGACACGTGTCGAATGATCGTCAACTTCCTACTCGCGTTTTGGCTCTTGCGACTGATCAGTTTGGAAACCTTGATCGCCGTCATCGCCCTCACGTCCGTGTCGTCCACCGCCACGAGCTTGTCCCCCACCTGCACCTTCTCCGCGATCGGACTCGTGTCCTTCACGGCGTGCACCACCGGCGCCCCGTCGTCCGGGGTGTCTATCACCACACCCAGCTTCCCCGCCGGGGCGTACACGTCCAGGAGCTCCTCCCTCACGTCCTCGTACGCCTGGTCGAACGTGGCGTCGTCCGAGAAGATCGTCCCTCCCCCCCCTCCCGGCGGATTGGGCAGGAGCATGGACGGCGTGCCGGTCGTCAGTCCCGACGACACGTCCTCGGCCGCGGTCTGCCGCGTCCTGCTCCCGAGCGTCCCCCCGGCGTCCGAGAGGGAGTGGTTCCCGGCCCCACCGTACGCGCGGGAGTAGTCGTAGTCGACCGTGGCGACCGAGCCGTCGCCGTAAGTGGGGAGCGAGGAGTTGGTGCCCCCGGCTCCGGAGGGGGTCCGCCCCTGATCGTCCCGCGCGGTGGAGGGGACTGTGGAATTGTTGTTGTTGGCGGAATTGTCGGCGTCGTAGTCTGATTCATCATCCCGCTGGTAGCGGTAGTAGGCGAAGCCGGCGAGGAGGACGCAGAGGCCGACGGAGCCGCAGGCGATGCCGACGATCGCGCCGACGCCCAGTCCCCCCGAAGGAGGCGGGGCGGGCGGCGGCGCGACGTTCTCGTTGCCGTCGCTGGAGATGGATATCTCCGACACCTCCGTCACCTGCTCGTACCCGTCCAGCCCCTTGAGCTCGCCGACGTACTCGTCCCGGAGGGCCTCGGTGCTCAGCGGCAGCAGTACTATGTTGTTGATCGTCAGGTCGGGATCCCTGCTGCGGTACTTGGTGGTCTGGGTGTAGGTCACCTCCACCGAGGAGTCCGTCGACTGCAGCGCCCTCCTATTCCTGCCGCGAGCCCTCCTCCGCGAGGTGTTCACGCTGGTGATCTTGACCTCCACGTCGGCGTCGTACACGTCGTTGGCGTCGTCGTAATTGTACACGCCCTCGTAGAATCTCCCCGTGGTCCTCTCCCAGTCCCGATCGTCCTCGATGTCGGAGATGCCGGTCAGGATCAACTTTAACCCGCCGGTGGTCTCCTCCCGTCGCGCGTTCGTGGGAGACTCGGTCGTTGGCGGGTACGTGGGCGGCGCCGACGTCGGGGGAGTGTCGCCGTCGCCCTCCGTGGGCCTGCTCGTCGCTATGGCCGCGGTCACGGTCGGACCGTCGGTGGGAACGTTCGTGGGATTTTCCGTGGGCGACTTGGACAGCGTCGGGGGCAGGGTGCCGACGATGGGAGATTTCGACGGCCTCTCCGTGGGCGACGCCGTCGGCGCGGCCGTGGTCGGCGCATCGGTGGGCTCGTTCGACGGATCGAGCGTGGGCGACTCGGACGGGTTCGGGGTGGGGGATCGGGTGGGTCTGTCGGTGGGACTCTTTGTGGGGGGGAGGGATTGGGTGGGTTCGGCGGTGCCCACGACGGGGGAGCGGGAGGGTTTAGGGGTGGGAGAGCCGGAGGGGAAAGCGGTCGGCTCTTCGGTCGGCCTCCGCGTTGGCCTTCGGGTCGGCCTGCGAGTGGGCTTGTCCTTTAGGTGAGTTGCGAGAAAGAGGAAGGAGGCAGCGGGGAATCATTAGTGCACGAGGATAATACGGACGTTGAAAAGGACGCGCGAAGTATCGAGAGCGTGTATGTCGCCGACGGAAAACTCACGCTCGGCGAGAGAGTGGGATCGTACGAGGGCGACGGGGTCGGATCCTCGGTCGGCCTCCTCGTCGGCCTCTCTGTCGGCGTCCTCGTCGGTTTCGACGTCGGCTCGTCCTGCGTCGCGACAAATGACGAAAACGCCAAACATTTTTAAAATTAAAAATTCAAGCGAGCAATGACGCGCACAAAAATTTTAAAATGAAAAAACCGAAATCGAAGGGCGTTCCGGATCGCCGCGGCCTCGCGCGGTATATTTTGCGCACTCACCGTGGGGCTCTCCGTCGTGGGTTCCTCCACGGGAGACCTGGTGGGGGAGGGCGTTACGGGACTGTCGGTCGGCTCGCTCGAGGGTTCCTCCGTCGGCTCCGGCGTCGGGCTCCTCGTCGGCGTGGGCTGCGGCGGTTATTTTGAAGGACGAAAGAACACAAATGAGACGCGGTTGTGGAAATAGGATGAAAACGACCCCGAAGCGCGGCGAGACGGAAAAAGCAGTCAGCACCGCTGCACGAAATGACAGCGATCGAATCTCGCATGGAAAAAACATCATCCCATGCCGAACCAGACGAACACATCTCTTGTCGCTGCACTTTTCCAATCGACAAACGGCAGCCGAAAACGAAAGGACCCAAATGGAGCATCGCACGAAAGGACAGCAATCGAACCCCTCGGGGAGCCCCGCAGCCTAAGGAAAAAAAAACAATCGCGTCTGCCAAACCCAACTAGCTTCGCCATCGCACTAAACGGCTTCCCAATCGTCTCGACGAGGCACCATCCGAAAAGACAAGGAAACCCGAAGGACGCATATCCCGCGAAAAACCGCCTCCCTCGTCTCTCTCCGGCGTCGCTCGCCCACGCTAGGTTCTGCGACGCGCGGCCCGAGGACCCCCTTTCGAAGAGAGAGAACGAGCCCCCCGAACGAAGATCGGGAAAAGACTTTTGAACGCGCCTTGCGGACGTCTAGGGTGAGCGCGTCCGCCTCCTCCGGGACACGCCGTTCGACGCGTCGCCGGTCCACACGAGGAACGCGTCGTTTCCGAGGCGGGCTCGCATCGCGGTTTTTCGTAAGTCTTCCCGCTCGTTCGTCCTGGGACGCGTCGTCGATATATTTCGGCTGGGCCCGAACGAACGTATCGAGGTTCCGAGGAGGTTTCGAAATCGCGAACATGATCGGGATATGCGGCGGTAGTCGGGTTCCCCGGGGTTCCCGTGTGCGAAATTGGGAGCCTCCAAGGCCATCATCGCGGGCGCAGCGTCATCGGTTCCCAGTTTTCGAACTCGAAAATACCGTTCGAGCATCTCTCGGCGGTTCCCGATATTTTTCGCACGGGAACCCGACGACATGGGAACCCGATGGCCATATATATATTTGCCGAGAATCCGCTCGGCGTCATCGACATCGCAAACGAGCGTGGTCGTCGCGGAAGGATCCGGGGCCGGGCCGGTGCGCGAGAGAGCGTGTCTCGACCCGTTCGGATATGTCGACATATATCGTCGCGCGGCGGAGAGAGACTGGCCCGGCCCCCACGGAGCGCTGCGCATTCTCTCTCTCTCTCTCTCTCGAACGGCGCGAACGAGAGAGCTACGAACGGGGCGCGGGGGGCACGGGTCGATGTGGTCCTCCCTTCCTTCTCGTGAAAAGAACACTCACCGTGGGCTTTTTCGTCGGAGGGAGGGAAGGCGAGTCGGTGGGCGATTCGGAAGGAGCGGACGTTGTGGGAGCGTTCGTCGTCGGCGAGCGCGAGGGAACACCCGTGGGCGAGCGCGATGGATTCGACGTCGTGGGAGCGTTCGTCGCGGGAGATAGAGATGGCTAAAAACGTCAAAAAACACATCGAGCGATTACGGGAAAAAAACGAGGACGCCGTGTGTATAAAAACGCGCGCAAGATGTACGCTCTCGGGCGAATGTATATTCCCAGAACGATCCCGGGAAGTAGTGGACACGGGAGACTCACCCTCGTCGTCGGCTCCTCCGTCGTCGGCGTCGCACCGAGGGCCGCCTCTGCCGCATGCCGCCGCTCCGGCGCAGTATTACTTGCTGCATCCGCCCTATGGCGGCAAGGCTTATTTGCACGAGGAAAAGGACCATGTCGTCTCGTCCCTGCCCCCGGTGGCTCCCTCGGCGAAGCACCAATCGCCTGTGCCGCCCGTTGCTACGGCGCAAGCGGAAGACAAGGCTTTCAAGCCGCAGTTTCAGAAGGAGGACGCCAAGCAGAGCCATCTCGCGGGCAATGGAAGCATTGCTCCCTTTGAGGATGGCGTCCAAGACGAAAAGGCGAAAGCTACTCCAGACAAGGAGAATATCCACTCAATCGTCAATGGCAAAGCATCCACCTATTCCGCCCCGACACAACCTACCACCACCACGATCGCTCCCACCGCCGCACCGACAACGGCAACATCCACCACCACCACATGCACCTGCAAGAAGTCACGCTGTCTCAAACTCTACTGCCAATGCT
>JALLOY010006085.1:0-10858 GCA_036939835.1 Thalassiosira delicatula
CGGCTGAAAGGGTTGGGCATTGCTCTGTTGTTGCTGGCCCCCTTTCTATTGCTTTGGTCCTTTTTGGTGCTTACGCCACGGTTCTTTTCCTGCATGGTGTGAGCGGATGACGCAATAGCTACCTCCCGTGCTGCCGCCCATAATGATGTTCCTCGTGGCATCCCGCCTGTGGCCAGGATGCAGGTTGTTGCATGTCCCACCCATGTGGTCGTGTTTGATGTGGAACTCGTGGGTCCAACAATAGTTGATGTTGTCAAATAGACGGATAGGGTTGGTGCCTTGGGCGCGCTCTTGATTTCCACCCTGGTTTTCCTTGTTCCTACCTCCGCCGTTGCGCTGTTGCTGCTGCTGTGAAGCAGGTGGAGCTGTGAAGCAGGTGGACACACATGTGGCAGCTGGAAGAATTGCTGCTGTGGGTGATGTTGCTGGTTGGTGAGGAAGGCAACTTGTTGTTGCAATCCCTGCATATTGGCCGCCATTTGCTGTACCGTCTGCATTGTTGCAGTGAGCTGGTCGGTCTGCTGTTATCCCTGCTGGAATTGATGGACGGCCGCCATATATGCCTGCTCATTGACCTTGACGGTGCCCACGATGTTTGTGTGGCTCTCCTTGAGGGCCTGTATCACGGCGACGGCGTTGAGTGTGTCGTACATGTTTCCGCCGTATCCCAATTGCTGGGCTTCCATGCCCACCTCTTTGAGGTTGTGTTTGATCTGCTTGAAGAATTGCCGCAGGTCTCAATATTGTTGTGATTGCTGCTTGAAGTGGAGCTAGGCATCCTTGTCTGTTCCCAATTGTGTGATAAGGATGAGTGCCGCATTGACAATGGCGGTCTTGGGGATTGGTTGATTTGCGTAGATGCCAAAATTTCGGATGCGCTTGATGCGGCCCCAAAGGACCTTGAATCCGTCTCTGTAATTCCACGGCTTGGTTAGTTTCTGCCACATGGAACTCCTCATTATTGGGGGTTGTTTGGCCAAAAAAGGAAGATTGCATCTTCAAAGATCCGGATGAATGTTGGAGCGGCCATGTGATTGATGCACTCCTGGAGGCGAGATTGGTCTTCAGGTCATAGGAGGGCGTAGAAGTGCTCAGCTAGAGCAATGTCCATTGTGGTCTCATCGGTGTAGCCCTTATTCAGCACGACAAACTAGTTGTCAATATTGGCACGTGCGTTGGAGTTTGTACCGTTTGGGTAGAGAGGGAGATGGCCAGGAAACGGAAAACGCGATGGGTACGTGGCTTGGCTGTAATTGGGCCAAAGGCTGGCGGGAATCACTCCTAAATCCGGAGCACCTTTCGACACTGGGAATCCTCTACGTAGGGATTCCAAGTGTAGGACGCCCCCTAGGTACTAAGGGGGCCCCCTGCACCAGGGGGCTCCCGATTTAGGAGTGGGAAAGGGGGAACGGGTATAAAAGTAGACCCGTGTGTGGCGTCCTTAGCTGAACACGAATAAAAGATACTCCGAATTTCATAAATGAGCCAGAGAAGATTAGTGATCAAATATCTCTATATAGGAACTGTTTGCCTCTACTACACAAGTGATGGATAGCGATTCCACAAATCGTCAAAACAAGATTTGTACACCAATCTGGATTTGAGCGATCAAGCATATTACATTTTGTAGTATTGGCAAAATATTCGTAACATACGTGTCCAAGCCCACCAACCCGTATCTCATTAGAAGAGGCAAAAAATGAGGGCGTATTCCAATGCCACTCTTGTATACCCCCCAAAACGACAAAATGGTATATATTGCCGTTATTCGCCATATTTCATTGTCACACTACGCCGCCATTTTGCCGTTTATTGAATCCAATATCCAAGGGTATTCCTCAGAAGCTAAATGATCCCTAGCCACAAAATCATCTAAAAAAATAACATGGGATATGACTGTCTGCTCCAGCTATTGCAGTAAGTCGATGACATCAAGCAATTGGGGGACCAGACAGCAAAGTGCGAGTGTTTCGACTTTGCCAAAAATCCTACATACATACGTACCTGTGACGTAGTAATCAGCGCTGATTTCCAAGCGTCATCACTGATTCCCAAAAGTCACTGGTGATTCCTGCCTGCATTCAGTGGCTTTTCACCTTCGGCAGCATCAATGTTTCTTCCTCTTCTAAACAAAATGCCATCTTGTGCTTGTGCCCCAGCTCCAGCAATGACACTGGTTCATATGGACTCCCTGACACTTGGATGACACATTGAAAGCTGACTGATTTGGGTTCCAAGGCAATGATTGAGTGTATTTGGAGAATATTCTCACTTGTAGGAATAGGTCTGATTTTTTCAACCAGGTAAGCTTATAAAATGATACCCTATAGTTACATGAACAAGGATTTGTCCATGACAAGGAATTGGCACCCAGGTCCTCACAACCAGCAATCAAGTAGCAGCCTAAACCGCTGTCCAAGACTCCCCAATACCAAGCTGTGCAGTTAATGACCTTATTAATTTATTAGCAAGATCCTGACCGAGCAATATTTTATGAAGAACATGCTTATACATTGTATATATGTGCTATGCACATCACTAAATTCTTGTTTGTTCTGGATCTTCCGGGAACGAATGGAGTGTGTAGCACTGGTGGCCTTCAATAATACAGTGCCCAAGGTACAGTGGTTGCAGATGCTACGGCCCACAATTATCAAACTTAAAAATGCTAATGTGATACGTGCCAATCGGACCTGTAAAATACAGCCCTGGAACTGGAAGTTTATATTGATAGGTTTATACCCTTGGCTTCAATATGGCACTCACTTCAATGTCATGACAATTTGTAAATGACCAAAGAGGAGACAAGTACTACAGAGTTCTCCCTCCTCTCTAGCACATCCCATAATGAAAATAGTTTCTCCTGATCTTGAAACAAAACACCCCATTCCCAAAGAATGTGTTGAAGAGAAAGTTTGATAATCAAGCAACACGAGCCCGTTCCTGTGACACTATTGAAGGGGAAATTGGGCTTTTAAATTGGGCATTTGGACCGCTATCTACCTCTGAGGTCTCAATCTTACTACTAGTAATAGTTTTTAGTTCATGTTAACTATCAATGCAATGAATACTTTTCTACATCTGCATACTACTATAGCATTTACACTTCTTGTCATCAGGAGTCACCCGAAAGTGAAAAATACTAACTACAAACACTCAAAATGATTCGAACACCCAAATTCTACGTAGGAATTCTATACCTATTTGGCTTAGCTAGTAACCAACCTAGACAACATCACGTTGACGCGGCTGCATGCCATCATCGACAGCCCCAACTCCTCCCACCTCATCCTTCTGGGTACAGCTTCGGTGCACCAATTGTCATTTGATCCCCTCTTCTTGGAGGAAAATTGATCCAGAAACGGCGGCGATTGCAATATCTTCCTAATTTGTCATGGGCCAGTGCTTATCTGCTTGGAAAAACTAGCGTACAACCGCAAAAATTGCACAAACACAACCATCAATCGAAGTCGCCGACACCAATCGTCTCCAATTTGTCACCATCGTTGAAGACAATGACCAACTCCTCCTTGCGTTCAACGTGTTCGACTGCGTCTGCCAAGGGCAGTGGCGGCAGAGTCAAATTGACTGGTGCCGCGGGCAGCGTCGGGGCCAGAAAAGGCGGACGTCATCTTGGCTTGGTGAATAATCTCGTTGCAGTGGTGGCTGATATGTCTGGGGGACTGACAAAAGGGACGAACGGCGGTCAAACAAATCCCCCACGTGCAGCGTCGAGGTCTGCTGATGGCGGTGCCTCCGCCCAGGCAAATAAGGCACGTGAAGCCACGGAGAAGGAGCTGATCGCGGATGCGAAAAGGAAGAGCAAGCTGGCTAACCAAGCGATGACCAACGCGTCAAAGGCCGAGAAAGCCATGTTCACGCTTGGTAAACAACGTGCGCAATTGGTGGCGCAGATGGCAAAATTGTTGAAGGCGGAAGAAAAAGCAGGAGAGACCCTTCAAGCGGCGGACGAAGCTGTGGAGGAATTAGTTGATGGCGATGGCGTGAACAACATGGATGAAAAAACATTAAAAATTAAGGAAAGGATCACAAAGGCGAAGGCAAACGCTGGTTTTGCTGAAGGGGCTGAGTTGTATGCTCAAGCGGCACGGAAGGTGAACAATAACAAGTCACCTGCGGAACTGGAGAGCAAGAATGCAACGGGAGAAATGATAGAAGAGGAGGTGACGGCGGCAACGACGACGGTTCCTGGGAGTACGTCCAAGGTGCGCTCATCGAAGACTATGCGTGGCGAAGGGGGGGGGAATGTCCAACTCCATGAGACAGACACAGCCAAGTATAGCTCCCCTGTGCGACAACCAAAGGGGAACAAACGTAACCAGGTCAGCTCACCACAGCGAACGCCTCCTAGGCGAGAAGTGGAGGAGGAGGGAGGAGATCAACCTGCGCACGCCTGTTGACGAGAATGTATCACCTGCAGGAGAGGAAGCTGAGTTGGAGGCAAGGAATTTGTTTGCCAATGATGGTGAGGCACAAAATGAATCCAAGGATGATCGAGAAGAGGTGGCAGTCGAGGATGTAACATCAGATGATGAGGAGACGGAATATTTCAAAAAAGGCGGCCAAGGGGATAAGGATGTTGAATGGTTACGACAAGAGAGTGAAAAACTGAATAAACAGACTGAGGCTGAGAACGTTAACCTTGCTGGTGCCTTTGATGGTTTGTTCGGCCAACCTATTGGTCTGGCAGGAGTTGCTGCTGTTGCCTTGGCTAGCAAAGCCAAGCCACAGCCTAGAACCAGCTTTGCCCAAGGTTCTGTGCCTCCATCTTTTGCAGGGACAAAGACAATTGCTTTTTCACCAACGGCCATTACCCCGCCTACCAATCCAGTGCTGGGCACGCCCATTCGACCTCAGGTGAATGGTGATGAGACTTCCAAAGCTGGGGCTCCCACGACTTTGGGCCTCCGTCCATCTTCCTTTGCTGGGGTAGCACACGGGCATGTGGCTCCCATCCCCATTCCAGTTGGCCCGATCCAGAGGTTTGGCCAGGGCAAAGCAGAAGGCATTGGAGGTGGCTATGTAACTTTGGCCATTGAAAAGAAGCCAGGGTTTGACCCAGAGACTCTCCTTATTGAGGGTACGGCAGCAGTGATGAAATTCATGCAAAAATTTGTCCCCTCTCTTCGCTTCTTGCCACAGGCAGAAGGTACCACCCTTCCTGCAGTGATTGCTCCAACGGCGGCTGGGGGCCTTCCCCAATCCACCATGATGTGTATGATGTATTTTTTCATGGATAGGAAATGGCAACTCAACCCAACTACGAGGCCAAAGAAGCCTGATGCAAATGGGAATGTCTGGCCAGATACGATTAATGTCAGTATAAAGGTTGATTGTGATCCCTTGGTAAACATGAAAGAGATGGTAGAAATGGCGTACCATGACTTGCGGAAATATGGCTTGCAACTACGTTGGAAAGATGTGCAAGAAAAGGAGTCTAGGAACGTGCTCACTATCCTAGGGATATCGATTGGGATGAACCTTGCTGGTGTAGATCAATGTATACGACACAAGATCAAGGAAGGGATTGACTATCTGATCAGTCACAAGATTCTTCCCTTTGAAAAGGCAGGAGAGGACTTGCCCAAGATCCATATGGTGTTCAGGAAACAAAATGAAGGGCGCATGCCACCAGAGGTCTATAAGGCTGAACGTCTGTCCAACCTAGCTAGCTATAATCCAGAAGAAGGATGTAAGCTTTTGAAAGTGGAGATGGCTCCAAAGGATTGGGGAGAAATGTGCTCAGTGTTCAGCTGGCTGGAAGATAAAGGCGGACTCCATGATATTGCACGCAGAGCCACTCTTTATGAGCCACCCAGTGGCAAACCTGAGACATCTGACATAATAGAATTGCAACGAAACATGAGCCGTCATCTACGATATGCAGCGACACAAAACTATGAATACCATGGAGAGATCGCAACTGTGGACAAATTAGTGGAGGCGAGGTATAGCGATGGCCGAGTGTGCTCTCCCAAGTTTATCAGTCTACGGTACTGCTACATGGCCCTGGAGAATCCGTCGAGTGGCAAACCACTGCTGGAGGGCCTAGTCCCGATTCCCAACCGGACTGGACGATTCCAACTTATGTTCTTCAATAAGCCTGGGAATGCCGATCTGATTCGCAAGATTAAGAAGAGTCCAGCGGCATGGTGGTGGCATTACCTGCAACATATAGGTCTGACCAAGAGTACAGTTCAGTCCCTGATGGACAGCTTTATGTCCACACAGCGACTCTGCGCTGCCCAGTCTACATTCAATTCAGAGACTCTGGAGGTGACTAGAGAGGATGGTAATGGGAATAAAGATTTTGCTGCTGACATGGATGATCTCTTGAGTGACTTGAGCGAGGAGGAGGATGCACAACAGTCCATGGAGTTTGAGGGAGCCAAGGAGGCTATGATGGAGACAATACGTGAGAAAGAAGATCTGGACTTCACACAAGGCGGTGATGACAGATCAAGAGCTACCAATTTTTCTTCCTCTACTGGGAATTCTACACACAATACCAACTCATCCAACAGAGTTGCAGTGCAGAAGACATTGAATAAGCAACTAGCTGCGCAGCTAGATGAGGCCGAAAAGGAAAAGTTGGCAATGCAGGCACGACTCTCTCAACTTGAGAGCTTAGTGGCTAACCTGCACGGATCCCCCCCCGTTAGTGGAAGCCCCGTGGCCGCCGATGGCCCACCTATTCAAGATAATGATGACGGTGGTAGTGCCATGGGGCAGGGTTAGATCTGCCTTGCTGGCCCCCTTACTGCGAGTGGATGTAAGGGGAGAGGGGATGCCACTCAGCCTGATGATGATAGTGTAAGTCACAGGCTCTTGGGGAACACTGGGGATAGGGGATTACAACATAGTAGTCAAACGACATGTCGACACAATCAGACTAGATGCCATAGGAAAGCGAGACCACCAAAATGATATAACAGCAATAGAAATAGAAGAGTTCAACTAATATCACAGGCACCAACACGTCTATGGGATGGACAGGGCGATGAGGGCAAGGTGGCGCCATCTGATCGTGTCCTGGGGGACATATTCCTTCTTGGTCGTACAGGATGTTCCTTGAACAAAACAAGACGCAGTCCAATCAACACGAGACGACCAAAGAAGAAGGGGAAACAACGATTTACTACACTTTATGATATACATAACGGGGACAGTGGGGAAGGGGGGTTGCGGGGAGGGAGAGAGCGGCAGTCCAAATTGACTGGAGCCTTTGATGCTCTCTTTGAAACAAGCGATGCCGCACGAACGGCAGGTATGCGAGGCGGGCAGACTAGGCTTGGAAACCTGACAGGGGTGACCAATAGAGTCTCAACTCGGCAGCAGAGGGCTGGTCGATACTATGCCAACCGTACTGCTCACACAAAGCAGGATCGCTTTAGAGAGTTTGAAGCTGGTTCTAAACAGTTCAAGAAGAGGATGGAGCCCACAAATGATGAGCTGTTTGAGCATGCCACGAACAGGCAGAGGCATGAGGTGCAGTCTACACGAGTCAAGTATAGAGCTGCTGCAATCGCTCTGCTGCAGAGGGAGAAAGTGGCTACTCAGCTTATGATTCAAGAGACTGTAGCTCTGGCCAAGGAAGAGAAGTATGGATACATACCCAGGGTCAAGCCTGATGACTGCTGGAGATTGATGTATGAGAATTGGAACAGCCTTGGGGTCTTCACTGGGGATGATAAGATTAATAAAGTGGATTCTCTCATTAGGAACTACCAGGTCGATACCTTGGCAGGTGTTGAAACTCAGTGTGACTGGCGACAAGTGGAATATGCCAAGAGATTCAGTAACCTCTTTGCGTTTGGTCAGCCTCAGCGATCGGTGGTTGGTCATAATGTTACTGAGAAGACAGTACGAGATCAAAAGGGAGGCACAGCAATGGCAACATTTGGCAGGATGAGCGCTCAAATACAAAGCAGTGGTGTTGATCCCTCTGGACTTGGGCGCTGGTCTTGGCAACTTCTGGGCAAAGGTGAGGTAAAAACAAGAGTAGTGGTAATATATATGCCACAGGAAGCTGGCAACAACAGCAAAGGATTTACAGTTGCTGAACAACACTCACGTCTGTTTGAGCCACAAGGTGATCTAAGGTCTCCAAGGACAATCATGTATGAGCAACTAGTTACACAGCTTGTCCTATGGAAGAGTCAAGGGGAGGAGCTCATCGTCTGCGGGGACTTCAATGAAAATGTGTACACTGGAAGGTTAGCCAAGCGGCTGGGACAGTCAGACCTTCTTATGCGGGAACAGTGCAGAAAGAGTACAAGCCAGAATTTGCCTCCCACCTTCATCACAGGGGTACGTCCAATTGATGCAGTTTTTGCTACTCCAGGAATAGATGTGGTCAATGCAGGTATCCTAGGCAAATATGGCGGAGTTGGCGACCACAGATGCTTTGTTCTGGACTTTACCTCGAAATCTGTGGTAGGTACGGTCTTTCCAAGGGTAATCTCTGCAGCTGGTAGGAAACTCAATTGTGAATATGAAAGGATGATAGATGGGTACAATACTGTCCTGAAGCAGTTGTGTAGGAGTCACAAAATGTACAGGAGGCTAGACCATCTGTCACAGTTTGCTGATCTCATGGACCCTGGCGAGTTCCAGTTGAATCTCAATAAATGGGATGATGAGCTCACGGACTACATGAAGTCTGCGGAAAACAAATGCAGGAAATACAAGCAGACCCATATAGACTGGAGTCCGACCGTTGGTGTGTGGCTCAGGAGGCGGAGACTCCTATGGAGGATTGGAAGATATTTAGCTGGCAAAGTTCCGGATTCTAGGAACTTGTTGCGAGACTGCGCAAAGAGGGGTATAAACCTGGAGGAGATGACTGCGGACGTCTTGGGGATGGAACAGTTCATTTGCAGCAAGCAACTGGGAGAGTTGAAGGGGAAGACCGCTGGGCTACGGAAGCACCATCTGCAGAGCAGATTAGCCAAGGCTTGAGAATCAGAAAATGAGAATGCTGCAGCGGAGATTCTTTGCATTATTCACAGGGAGGAATGCAAGAGGAAGTGGGGTAGAATTTGTTATTCTACTAAGAAGGCTCAAGGTGGTGCGATGTACTCAGTTAAAGTGAGCCATGACGAGAAGGATGAAGAGTTTGAGACGGAAGACGGGATCTTTACGCATGTGAGCAAACACTTGTCTGAGCAATTCAGACTGGCGTTCTCAGCTCCGTGCTACTCTGGGCAGCTGTTTGATGATATTGGCTTCCTGGGGGATACGGAGGCAGCCCAGCAGATTTTGGAGGGTACATACATCTACCCGCCTGACACTGATCCTGCTACCCGATTGCTCCTGGAGGAGGCATCCGTTATTTACAAAAGCCTGTCGAGAGAAGAGGTCGCAACATATGTCACTCCAGATGACTTCCAACATTACTGGCAGCGTGCTAATGAAAGGATCTCCTCTTCCTACTCAGGACTCCACTTTGGGCACTACAAGGCGGCCTCCTTTGACCCACAGCTCTCTGCCCTACACGCAGCTAAACTTTCTCTATGTGCGAGGACTGGAGTGCCCCTGGCGAGATGGGGCAGAGGCCTTACTGTGCTGTTGGAAAAAGTTATAGGGAATAACTATGTACAGCGGCTAAGGGCTATCTGCCTTTTTGAGGCCGACTTCAACTGGTGGAATAAGTTGATATTTGCACGCAGGATGATGCACTCTGCAAGCTCGCGCAACGCGATCCCAGATGAACTGTTTGCAAAAAGAGGCTCTACCTGCATGGATGATGTGATGTGTAAGACATTTTTTGCTGATATTTCTAGAGTCATGCATCACCCTTGTGCACTTGGTGGGTGTGATCTCAAGGACTGCTATGATAGGACTGCTCACCCTCCTACTAGTCTGGGGATGCAAGCTTGGGGTATTCCCAAGCAAGCCATCAAAGTGCTGCTCCAGTCATTTCGGACGATGCAGTTTTGCCTTCGCACAGGGTTCGGCGAATCAAAGCAACTCTTTGGTGGCACGGATGATGATCCAATTGCTGGCTATGGGCAGGGCTCTGGTGCCGCACCACCTGCTTTTTCCTGTCTCGGCACCCTTCTCATTAGTGCCTATAAAAGAATGGGACATGGAGCAAAGCTTACTTCAAGCTTTGCAAGTAGAGTTTTTCTCCTGGCGGCAGCGATGTATGTGGACGACACAGACCTGATGCATACCGCGGATTCTCCTCTGGATACGGATGAGGAGATGATTGCGCAGGTTCAACAGGCTACGACTGACTTCGCCAACATTGCTCAAGCCACTGGAGGTGCTCTCAAGCCTCCTGCGTGCTTTGTCTACTTTATGTCCTACAAAACGGTGCGCGGGGAGAAGCAATTGAAGCGACGGCGAGATCTGCCTCCTCCTTCCTGCGTGATTGAGATGAAAAAGAAGGATGGTACTGTTACGTTTGAGCCTAGTCATATCTCGATTCCGCAACCTGATGGATCTACTGCGCCCATTCCGACCCTGGATGTTTCCACTGCTACTGAGATGTTGGGAGTCTTCTTTGCCCCTGCAGGTAACGGCATACCTCATATAGAAGCAATGCGGGGCAAGGGTATAGAATGGGCAGACAGAATAGAGACCAGGCCCATGCCATCTAGGGATGTGTGGCTCAGCTTTAACATGCAGCTTTATCCTGGCATGGCATATGGTCTAGGATCTGCGGTGCTCAGTCCAAAGAAGCTGGATGCCCTGATGCAATCTCTCTACTATAAGATCCTTCCTCTCCTGGGAATCAACAGGTGTATCACAAAGCCATGGCGGATGCTTCCTGCACGATATCAGGGCTTGGGGCTTCCTAACTTTGTAGTGGATTGTCTGGCAGCCAAAT
>JALLOY010006091.1:0-10932 GCA_036939835.1 Thalassiosira delicatula
CAATATGCTCCGTTGACAGGAGATACTTTATCATCCCCAAATCTGTCATAAGAGTACGTATACCATCCTACTAACAGATTCCTCACGTAGAGGCTCGTAACGTATCTTCTGAGTTCGAATTGGTTCGAACGAGTTCCGCTTCGAATTGGTTCGAACGAGTTCCGCTCCACGACGAGAGTATCGTATGTAGCTGTTGTGAACTCGACTCGCAACAACCTCAACATCTCTCGCAACTCGCACAATGACAACCCATCAATATCCATGACCATGAAAACGATGACGAACTTCGATGACCTAGCAGACATCGAACCAATTCCCCAAGACGACGGGCCGGAACCCGTATGCGCTATTGCCTACACTCCAGCGTTCGTCAAAGCCTTTGGTTATATGCGCGCGCTATTGAAGGCCGACGAGCGGAGCGAGAGGGCATTCCACCTGACTACCACCTGTCTTGAGTTGAATCCTGCAAATTACACCGTGTGGCATTATCGCCGTCGATGTCTCATCGCATTGAGTTCTCTATCGGAGAACATATCAACGATTGATGCTGAGCGGATCGAAGAAGATTTAGAGTTTGCCGATAGGCTGGGGGGGACCAAGTGAGTGATGCGCTGTAACGGCAATCAATTTGCCACAGAATGTACAATTTTTTCCCTCTTGATGGTGCCTGTTCTGAATTCTTCTGCTCAATAATATTTTTATCTGAAGTCCGAAAAACTATCAGCTTTGGTATCACCGCCGTGCCCTTTTGGAGTTTCGATTCAAAGGGGAACAAGTTGAAGCATTTGAGGTGGCCAAAAAGGAATTAGGATATGTAGATAAGATCTTGGAGGATGATTCTAAAAATTATCATGTAAGCAATCGTCTTATTCTTGCACCATTTTCACCTCATATTCGAGGTGGGACTCTAATTCAAATCTCAATTAATGCAACGAATACATTATGTGTAATGACTATCTGACAAAGAACAGGCCTGGTCCCATCGGCAGTGGATCATACGCACACTAAACAACGCCCAGCTTTGGTCTTCTGAAATAGAATATTCGCATTCCAAAATATTATTGGACCCGAGAAATAACTCTGCATGGAGCCAAAGATGGTTTGCTCTTCACGAGGGGAAAATCTCATCGGGAAACTCTAAAGTTCGAGGGGCCATCCTATCTCTAGAAAAAGCAAAAGGCGAAGCAGATTATGCTCTGAGTGGCGCAAACGTCGATCCATTCAATGAAAGTCCATGGCGTTATTTGATCGGCGTTTTGATGGCACAGTGGCGTTGGGCACAAAGGAGAGAAAACTCAGAGGATGATATCAAAATCATTAGCGATCTCCTCCGTGAGTACATTGCTAAAATCAAAGAAATGAAACATTGTTGGGAGGAGCAACCACCAGCAGACAATTTTCCAACTGGTTCCTGCGTGAGTCTGCTATCCGCTTTGGTGGACTTGCTGGAGATTTTTAACGAGGATAAAGACTTCTTGAGCGAGGCAAAGGATATACTGAGGGAACTGGTGTTGGAGGATCCAGTTCGACGCAAGTACTGGCGTAAGAGGGAAAGAGAGATATCGAAGCTGTTGGAAAAGTGAATCCAAGCGTTTGAGCGAAAGCTAAATTTCAGCAACGCTATGTTCCTAGCCAGGACTGTAATAAGTGCAAGTTTTCAAAAATATTACCACAATTAATTCCTACCTCCGCATCAAAACTTATCTAATTCATACTGCCAAATCCATCAAGAAAAGTTCAATGGCAACTTGTATCTGTACACACAAAACAAGTGCTGTTAGTTGTGTTAAAAATGACACATCATAAATACGCAACTCCGTCATGATATCCGGATCGATGACCAGCTCTAGAAATCCTATCATTTGGCTACTTATTACTTACTAAACAATGGTCGACACATAGAACCTACCATGTCATGTGCAGACTTGGCCTGGCTGCCCAAGTTTCCACTCGACCATGGCGCACAGCCCAACTCCTTGCTCGTGACTCTTGCCTCTGGTTAGTGCGGCCTTCTCCGTGTTACTAGTGATGCCACACCCTCCTGCCTCCCTGTCCTGTGCAGCAGATGAATCTTACCTCCAATGCGACACACGTTTATAAGATATCGACAAATCCGATTGGGCCCTAGCAGTGAGTTCTGACGACGGATGGCTCCGTCAACGAACTCTGTGTCAACAATCCCGCCCTGGCCCGATCTCTAAATTTTGGGACCTTAGCAGATTCTCGCAATTCTCGTATGTGTCTCTAGTGATAGGGGGTCTGGTGGGTCTTGTTTTTGCCCCCCAACTCGCGTATCAAAAATTAGCGAAAAAAAACAGCCGTTCTCGCTTTGCACAAAAAACGATATCGCTCGCCAGATCGGGGGATCATTTCCGCCGACGCTCCGATCTAGCTACTATGCTCCGGCCGCCCCTTGCGGCATAAGTGACAGCCTCCACACCCGCGAGACCATAGATGTCTCGACACAGTGGCATGCGATCCTCCCTCGGGCGTGCCACTGTGTCGAGATATATGGCATCCAATGACGACCCCGCGCGCTATCGCTGCACGCAGGTCATTCTATAGCCCCCGACGACGGATGAAGCTGATATGACAGCCCCGTGACCGCGAGAACAGCGCCGGACCTGTTCACGCGCATCCCTCCTCCTCCAGGTTCGAGCTGATCGTTGCATGTTCGTGATCGATCGATCGATCGATCGATCGATCACGATGACAGCACGGATCGATCGATCACGATGACAGCACGATGATACGAACAAACAAAGGGGATCGCGCTGCGCAGCGCGTGCAACTGCGCATTATCGTCAATGCCATCATCAACGCCATCGATGTCACCGCGCGTGCAACGCCATCGATGTCACCGCGCGTGCAACGCCATTGCGGAGACATCCGTCAACGAAACGCTACGCACGCGCAGTGGAGCCATCAACGAGTGCACAAGGCAAGTAATAATATCATTATTCTATCTTGCCTGCTCGATCCATCACATCTCGTGTTTTCTCTCCGCCCACCCCCCCCCAGCCTCTCTTATCGGGTCCAGGGCATCAGAGAGTAAAGAAAGCCTTTCATTTCTGCTGGTCAGATTGACAGACAGCTCGTGTGGCTGGTGAGAAGAATACTTTTTTGCAAGATATTGTATTTTATGCAACACATAATCTCACATTATGCATCTCTGATTTGAAACTCACTCCCAGGAATAGAGCCTCGCATATTATTGGCTTTGCTTGTGACCATATCCTCATCGGCTGGAACTGTTCGAAGGGCTGAAATCTGAAATCAATGGAACTGCTGCTGGTGCTTGTAGTTGGAAATCTATGCCTAAAATGTGAGTCTTCTTTATCCTATTTTATCAGTTTCAATACAGTCTCCGTTGCTCATTCATCAAGTTTAACTTCTTTGACATTTGCAGTAAATTCAATTAATCAGAACTGAACCAGACCATGAACCATCTTGCCCCGCTGTCCAATTCCAATGAGTCGTCCGATGCCTCTGCTACTCGTCCAGGCGACCAGGGCACGTCGGCGACGCATGACAATGCTGGAGATGTTGCAGTTTCGGAACAGGAGAGACTGAAGGCCGAGGCCCGCAGGCGACAACTGAAGGGCCTGAGGAAGAAGAATAGACTCTCACGTCACATCCGAGGAAAAGGTGATCGCAAGAGCTCCTCTTTCGATCATGAAGCGTTCCGCTTGGAAAACAGTTTGCCTGAGGTTCAGACACAACAACAGGTTCGTCATACTCTAATGCTGACCAAGCAACGCAGTCCTGTGAAGTCAGAGGTAAAACGCCAACGGAAATATGAGTTGCGAGAGAAGAGAAAGAGCATGAGGAAGGTGGCTTCTTTGGTAGCGTCAGCCGAGAAGAGTAGAAAGAAGATTAAGCTACTGCAAACTAAAAACAAGTACCTCATGCAGGAACTGCTCCGTGAACGGCGTGTCTCTAACCAAATGATAGATGATGCAATCCGCGGAGCTCGTGTTCTAACTCAACAGGCCCTTCAAATGATGTGTGGTGCAGACGAGAAAGCAAGAGAAGCAGAGCATAAAGTGCTTCAGGCAAGACAAGATGCTAAAGAGTCAGTCAGAAAGGAAAGGAAAGTGTCGTCTCGTCAGTCAGCACGCCTTCGCTCAAAGCATTGCACTGCAATAGCCAAGGTGCAGGAGAAAACTCAATCAGAACTTGCCAAAGCTGGTGAGAAGATAATCAAGGTGAAGTCGAAGCTAAGTTCTGTTCAGACCAAACTGAGGCAGCAACGTTCCGAGTGGCAGAACAAATGTGAACGTATGGATATGGAATCTTACAAGAAACTTAGCAACGAACGAAAGAGGCGGCGTGATGTTGCTCGGCGCCACTTGGACAAGGCATCAGCTACAGAAGATCAGCTGCAAGAACTGATCGATGGTCTCAATATCATGAACGACGAACTGGCGAAAGAAGTTGAGGACGCAAAGAAATCACAACGAAATGCTGAGAAGAAGTATAAAGACGAGAAGAAACTATCCAAGAATAGACTCACACAGCGAGATCACCAGAAGGCGACGGTGAGAGAATTGAATGACGAACTAGCCAGAGTTCTTCGCGCACAATCTCAGCAACAGCAGACAATCGAACGCTATGAGCAGGTGCTCAAAGAGAATGCATCAAAAAAGAAGTCTCTCAAAAAAGAATATGAGGCTGGCCGCCGAGGTGGTGGGAGGTGGCCTCTGTGGGTAGTTGAGGTTTGTTGTGAACTACTTGTCCAAGGCACACCCCCTAATGCTATTCCTGCCAGCGTCGGAACTATGTATGAAATCTTTTACGGAGAGGAGGCTCCAGACCTCCCCTCCTCTGACTTTGTACGCCAATGTCGTGTTCTAATTCAAATCATAGGAGAAACCATAACTGCTATGAAGCTGGCTGCATGTGAAGATTGGCTGCAGATATTCTTTGATGCGACCACCCGACGTCAGGTTCCTTTCTCTGCAGTTATCATAAGCCTCATGGGCGACAACCCGCATTCTTTGGACCCTGTTATTGTCTCTTCCTGTGTGATAACTGAAGATGAGACTGCTGAAAATCAAGTAGAAGGTATAATAGCTAAGGTGAGTATGAACTTTGTGTTACTACCCAACGTAATAAAACTCATACTCACAAAAGGGTTTCACTATACGCAGATAGAGTCATTGAAGCCACGATTGGACCATTTTCGTGATGTAGCCTCTCGCATGTGTCCCGAGCTGTTAGACACAATACCTGACCCCGCCGGTATTGCTATCTCAAAACTAGGAAATCATGGCAGCGTCACCACAGACACTTGCAACGCGGCCCAAGCCGCACGTCGTATTTTCCAGGAGAGAATTGGAGGAATTACCTACGTCCAGGACTGTCTTCACCATTTGAGGAATGTTTGGATTAAAGGAATGGAGAAGCTCATCACAGGTAGGCTGCGAGTGATCCTCAAAGACAGTATGGAGGAAATCGCTCCAGAGCTACGAGTGAACTGTGTCTTTGCAGCCTTTGCTCGGGCGTGGGATAAGTTTTTCAGTTTATCGGCGAATTACCCTAAGGGTCAAGGTGAACATTTTGCCTCTTGGCTTAAGAAGAACAAACCCGGTGTACCACTTTATCATGTTGAGGGTGCATCCGGGTCACGCCACGACTTGTGTCTCATGGCGGCTCCTGCAATTTATATGAACCGCTCAGTGTGCTTCGACTATGCGTGGTACTTACTTGGTCTTCCAAAGAAACAGGACAACATCTTACTTCGCAACCTGTATATTCTCATGACATCAGAGGAGATGATTGCTCTCTCACGTCTACTGTCAATTCTGTACATCTCTTTTTGTCTACCAATGAGATGGTTGGCGGGGAAGACACCAGAGCTAGCCGAATACAGCTGGGGGCCAGTCTCAAATGGTAGAGCGATGGATACACTGAGAGAGAAAATGATGGAGCTAGAGGCAGAACCAAAACTAAGTTTGGATGAGGACTTTATGATGGGAATGTTTAGAGAGTATATTGACGAGCTGCCTCCTATGAAGGAGTATTGGACGCTGATGTTCGAGAAGAAGAAATTGAAGGTGATTGCATCGGAGTCTGGTGCGACGATTCTACAATTCGATCAGCTTCGTAAGGAACTGTTTAATCCTGTTGATGAATCAAATAAGAGAACAGCAGCACGTGTGATTGAGCTTGCAAAGTTTGCTGCGCAGGGAATACTGACGGAGTTGCACGATGAGAAAAAGGCGACACGAAAGTACCTCTCATTTACTAATTCACCACACTCTTGGGTTGGCAGCTCTGATGAGGCAAAGAAGAATTTGCTTGGACGGGAGGCAACTAATGATAGGTCCGAGAGTGCCCTCGGTGGCGCCACTAGCCAAATACAAATGTTTGGTAGAATTGGATTGACAAATGCTGCTGCTGTGAGTGATATGAAGCGCAACGGCTATTTCCAACGTTTCACGAAGAAATCGGGAGGAACGAAAGGAATGTTTCATCAATTCCCGCAGGAACTACGCGAATGTCTTCTGATGATGGCTATTGAGGCCGCTCCGGATACAATGTCTCATAATCGGGAAGAATTGGAAAAGCAGCGCGAGGCAAAGCGCAAGAAGGAAGAAATGCTGAGAGAGGCTGGATTGTTGAAAGCCCAAGAGAAGTTGATAGAATCTGCTTACTACCATCGGATGTATAACTCATTGGCATGCTGGAAGGGTGATCCAAAGATAGTTAGTCAAATGTTAAAGCGCATCCAGTCTGAATCTGGTAAGATAGAGGCATTGAAAGAAAACATTAGGATTCGAGTAATTGGATTTGATTGGGATGAATTCAAAATTCCCTGGCAGGTGAAAGGAGTGAAGAAAACAGTGAAGGAGCTGTCAAAGCACTTGAGGGGTATTATAGCGGCGGAGAAAGATATGGAGATTCCAAAGGAGCCGGAAATCAAGGGACCGAGTCGTCCAGACATGGCTGTTCTTGGAACTTCGACGAAGCAGAGAGAAGTTCGTGAGGCACAGCAGGATTTCGACGAAATTAAATTAAGGAAGGATGCAGAGAAGCTGAGGCGAGAGAGAGAGTCCCGTGGAAAGGGAAGTATGTATGCTGAGTTGCAACCATTTTATCGTCCTGAACTTAATGAGTTAATGAATGAAAGGATCGATGTACTTGTTTCGTTTGACGTGAAGGATGGCAAAGAGCTCCGTTGGTGTCAAGGGGAGGTCATCAAAGTGTATGATAAGAATAAGACAACAAAACCAACTGTGAGGGTACAATGGGATCCAATGCCGGATGTGGAAGGAGAAGATAAAGTTACGGAGAGTGATTATGCACTTCTACCGAGTAAGTGGAAAAAGGACGTGGATGGTGCGTGGCGTATGGATGTCAACATTGAAATAGTTGACAATTGTGATAGTGACGAGGATACAGATGACGAAGAAAACATACCTATCGCAAAACTTGGGTGTGGTTATGATGATAGTGATGAAGACAGTGACTCAGAGCCTGAGACTAGTGATGGCGAAAGTGGAAGTGATGACGACAACGTGGAAAGTGATAAATGATGGAGCAGAATGCCAATAAAATAGCGAAAAAACGACGATTTTTGCCAGATTTTTGCTAAAAATATCATAACAATGGGCATAGAGTCGCCTCCAGTGTCAATTTTATTGGTTCCAAGCCATATACTAGATGGATATGACATGTAGTGACCACATACATACAATTTGAATCATTGGGGAGAAGTATATGATGCTTTGTGTGTCCAAAACGGTGAAAAATCCCGTTACGGGACCGACGGGTCAAAAATCGTTACTTTGACCCACTAGTTAGGCACCTTCCACTCAATTTTTTTACACCAAACTTTCAGGGTGTAATATTGAAAGTGAGATCTATCCATAGACACCTTAACCATTGAAATTGGTTAACTTTTAGAAAATGACCAAATTTCCACTAGACGGCCTACCCAAGACGTCAGCGCCTCTACCCTCCAAGGTGACGACTCTGGTGGCGTCGGCTGAGGTGATCAAGATTGAGGTCTCAAGTGACAAGCTAGGCTGGGACAGGACTGTGCACTGGCTGAGTGGGATGGGACTGCGCATCGACCGAGAGGGGCGGGGCAGCGCGTTGCCGGCGGCAACCGAGTTGTGTGTGGCCGACGGGGATGGAACCGCACGACAGCCAACAGATGCGTGATCGGACCATAGTATGCAATATTCCTTCCTGCTCCTAGAAAGGTTGAGCCACACGTGGGGAAGTGCTGTGTCCTCCCGTCCGCGGAGAAGTATGGCATCGCCCTGTCCGTGGATAAGTGCGGTGTCCTCCCGTCCACAGAGAAAAGCGGCATCCTCCTGTATTTGAAGAAGTGCGGCGTCCTCCCGTCCACAGAGACGTGCGTCATCCTCCCACACCCAAAGAAGTGTGGCGTCCTTCTGCCCTCAAAGAAGTGTGGTATCCTCCGCTTGATCTTGACTAAGTGATGAATTATGCTCTGCTGTAGCCTCACGAAAAAATTAGCGATCTACAAATACTCTAATCGTTTTTAGGCCATCCTTATATGCAAGTAAAGTTTAAGTAGCATCTACGTACCAAAGTAAGTGAAGGTAAGTGAACCCCCCACTGCCAAAGCAAGAACTAAGTAAAGTAAAAGTAAGAGAGTTGCAGTAAAATGTAAGTAAAGCAAGTAAAAGTAAGCCCCCAATGAGCCTAAATTTAATTCACCTACACTATTTACTTAACCCCCCTTACTTATCTCTAACCCTGCTTTGAGATCAATCAATCAAACAAACATCATCATCAACACACGCCAATCATTTGTCCGACCTTTAATATGGACCCTTCTCCGTCAACAAACGGTCTATCAACCCCATTCTGTGACAATGCAATGAGCAAAAGAGGTGATAGATGTTATGACGGCCGTGTGGGCCGTCCCAGTTGTAATGCTGGGCACTCCATACTCCAAAATGCCTCAGCCAACTGGGTTGGCCAGGAAAAACCTTGCAATGGCACCCAAGGCCGTGATTAATGCCTGCTAATAATTCACCTTGGGTAAGAAAGTAGATATGAGGTAGAGTCATTGTGACGTCAGAACACTTGGATCCGCTAAAACTAAAAACTTCACAACAATAAAAATTAGAAAAATCACAAAACAAGCAACAGGAGGCAAATTCATGCACCTCACATGGCAATGCCAGGTAACCTCAATCTGCTCATGTACTGGTGGAAGGCACCGTCCAGATATGGGTACAATGGCTGGACACAAATTGGAGGGAACGGTGTGCCTTAGAGCACGAGGCGGTATAGGCAATCCGTAATATTATATCTGATTGAATATTGGTCCCATTGTTGATAACCAGCTCACCAATCTCCTAGTTCTCTCAATGTGGATTCAGTGCTTTTTAGGGGACAAGAAATGTAAAACCTTATTCATTTTCTATATCATTTCATGTACGAGCTTTTTTTTGAAGAGTTCCTCCAAAAGGTTTAACTGAATCCCATTGTATGGTAGCACCTAGAATGTGGGGTATTATACCTTTTAGATAACAAGATGTCAACCAGCCTTCAGATTCAGAACCTTTGAAATCCATTGATCAAGCAAAAACATCACCATTAATATATGTTAATCACCTGCCCATCCTCCAACATGCACCCCCTCCTTCAACAACCACCCATCGACCCCGTACTACGACATCGCAACAAGTGAAAAGGGCCGTGAATGTTGTAGCAGTTGCATAAACTGGTCCAGTTGCAAAGCTGGACACTCCATAAGTAATGTGCAGTCAACTCAAGCCAGGTTGACCAGGAATAATATGTCCCTCGCAATTGCACACAAGACCAACAATCCGCCGCGGTCCAGAAAGTATGAGGCAGTATCATCATGCTGTTGGAGCGCTCAGATCCACCAAAAAATGTAAACTTATCACAAAACAATCAAAAGCTTGGAAAACATCACAGAACAATCAGCAGGAGAAAAGTCCATGTACATCACGTGGCAATGACAGGTAACCTTTAGCTATCCATGCTGCTGGTGGAATGCATCTTTCCAGATGCGGGTACAATGACCGGACGTAAATTGGAGTAGGTGCCGTGCCTTATGGAAAGGTCAACCGCCCCAAAATGACAAAATCACAAACAAAAATGAGAAATGTAATTACCAACCAGCAAAAGCACACAATAATCAACATTGGAACTAATAGGCTGCTGGGAATATGCACCAAGCAAGTATAAGGATGCCAAGGTTTTTCTGATTCCTTTGAAAAGGTTGGTATTATTGACACGTCACTGACTCTAGTCGGACAAACAGATCCTGGTCTAAGGCATCTTCAAAAGCAACCAAAAGACAAAATCATAAATTAAAACAGCAAATAATAATATCAGTGCAAGACATGGGACCACTGCATCTGGCTCTGGGGGCAATTAAATAGTAGAAAACACGATAAAAAATGGAGACACAAATACTGCATTAGATTTGATATCGAACTTGTGTTACGTTTGTGTACATATCTTTTTGTACAGTAGATTTTTTTGTGTCCTTTGCGGTTTTTAAACATCATAAAACAACAATTCTATTGAGTTTAAAGGTTTGATAGGCTATATTGACAAATTGATCAGATGTATGGTCAATCACAACACAACATTATTATACAATGATGACAAAAATGTTCGTTTTTACTACACCTTTATGTCGTTACATTTTTTACATAAAACCATTCTTGGTCCTTTGCAGTTCTGAAATAGCACAAAAACACTGGCTATTTCCAGAAATTAATTACATGCAATTTTGGGGGCCACTGAACTGACGATGCATGTGCCTAGTTTGGGTTGGGCACAGTGAGGTGTAAAAAGCGGTTAACAGCTTTCCTGCTAAGTGGTTTCTGGTGGATTGACTCTAGGCATCCAATTTTTACATATGTACTTTGGGCAAAAACTCTATACAGAGGAATCAGTACAAATCAG
>JALLOY010006116.1:0-11300 GCA_036939835.1 Thalassiosira delicatula
TTTTTTGAGATTGCGATTCAACGGCCTCTCGATCACTTTTGGGCAGACAAAGGTGTGTATCACTGTTTATTTGGCATTAATAAACAGCGATGATTAAAAAATCAATGATAACATCAATGTTAAGCATTGCCTAGCAGGGTAAAATGGCAAGGAGTAAGAATATATTATTGTTTTTGGTATGTTGGATATAACAACCACCACTGGTATTTAATGTATGATGCTTCAGTTGCTATTTTAAGAGTTTATTGGGGAGAGATGCATAATTTTATCATGCCATACTTAAAATGCATCGAATCATGTTATTATTCACAGCATACAAAGAAGAAATTATTAAATGTATGGGTATATTGTAATGCATCAAATGTTTATATTTACTTTGCATATTGTAGCATTGGTATTTTATATTTTGTACCATGATCATAATTTGCAATACCATACAATCATTGCATCTGATAGGAATGATATAATCGTATGTGTTCAAACTCACATTGTTATCAATAACAGTAGTTTGCAAGGTGGCATTGACAACACTATCATTGTCAGCAAGCAATCACATTCAACACCAAGCTACCATATCAGATTTAAGATATCTTTCATTTTTCATTTGTGACGTGGAAATCAACACCGAGCTACTAATTTCTACGCGAAAAAGTATCTTTTCCATATCCAAGGCACGTGGAAATGAGGAAATACCTCTACCACAACTACCAGCTCTGGAATCGATCAAGATCGCAGTGATCAGTAGTGATCATCGCCGGTAGACGAAAAATACACGGCCTGGGCGTAGCAGCCCAAACGGATACCTTATCCGCGTAAGCACTCTCGTGACGTCACGATGCCTGCAGATACGTACTTACCAATTACTAGATATTGTACGACGGACAGACAATATCTTACCTACGGAGGTAGGTGAAGCAATAAGCGGTTTGCATCGCAAATCGAGTGTAAAAATCAAGTTTAAGGTAATTCGCCGGTTCTACGATAGGACTTGTTTTATTATTATAATAGATAGTCATCCTTCTTTGCTCGATTTATTAACATAGGAATCCGTAGAAAGGAAAAATCTTATTCTTTTACGTCTCGAGCCGATGGTATTGACACCTTCCGCCTCCTCGACCGCTCATATAACATCGACCATCGCGTCGATAACGCTGTCACCTGCTGACACTCACGGTGACATCTACGATCCCCAACGCATGGGAACCAATCTTATTCCTCTTGTTCAAAATACTCGCGCAGGTACTCGGAGTCGTACGACGGTGACTTCGGACCGGCGAGCTCTTTCCCGTCCTCCAAAGATTCAACCTCAACGCCAAGTCTCTCGATTTCACGCAAGCGATCATTCGCAAAATGGTCGAGGTACGACCACATTGTGCTGTCTCTTGACAGCTTATTGTCCTTCATCATTCTATACATTCGCTCGTGGCGATATAGCTTCCGGAGTCGCTCTCTCGAATCATAAGTATTAGCAACTAACCTCTCATTGTAAGTTTCAAGATCTTCATTTGTCACTTTCGTTCGATTTGATTTTGCTGTTGTGGCATGAGATTCCTCACATCCGCTAAATTTATCATCAACCTTCTTGCATAAATTGATGCTCTTTTCGTCTATAACCCTTTTATCCAGGGCCTCCTTCAAAATTTTCCCTTCGTCCTCTGCATCTTCATCTGTCACGATGGGCTTTCCAGAATACCCGGGAAGATCCTTTGCAAGACGCTTGGCTATTCTCCTGTTAATGTCATCATCTTGCTTCTTCCTACCGTGCTTTGAACCAGATTTCGATATCTTCAGTTCTCCGAAAATATAAGATGCAGCAAATGGCATATTCTGTAAAGATTTGATCGGCACGGGCATAAAATCAAGCACATCTTGGAAATTCCAGGTGTTCTTGGATTGCACGAGATAATATAATAGGAAACAGGCAAGTGTGTGACTGCAGAACAGGAACCCGTTGGGACAATCACATCTTGATTGTTTTGGAACATATTCTCCCTTCGTGTCAAAAATTGTGTGCACGTTATATACGACATTTTTCATGCTCGGTGTCACTTTCATCTCTAATATTGTGACGACCTCTTCTTCGCCTTTGATCTTTATTCTTGTTGACGCCATTTTCAGAGTTTCGACATTTAGATGACCACTTTCAAATCGAAGCCAGGCCCTATTTCTAACACCATTCTTCTTCTCGCCAAAGATCTCATCAATGTAAGCTTGTGTGATTTTTGGAATGGTTGTACTTCTCAATACATTCAATATTTCATTTCCGTCCGTGATCCACTCAACTTCACTCAGCACTGTTATTGTATCAAACGATACATATGACTTTGCTCCGGATTCGTCCGCTGTGATAATCCTGTCGTCGTCAAGGGGTTGCTTTAGATCCAATGCATGCTGGACCTGGTTAACAAGATCGCTTTTCGACGATCCTTTTGGATGCGGTACTCCATGGTAAAATAACCACAACCGTAGAAGGGATGCAGGGACGATGCATGGCGGAGTGTAGCTGAATTTTATCTCAGCTCCTATTGGTAACCCAGTTGCGCCATCGTTTGCATCAGAAGTTGGCAGAGCAATGCCCGTCCTTGCCCATACTCTCATATTGAATGAATCTGCCACCGAAACATCCGAAAAGTTTTCGATGGGGTCGAAGCCAATCACATCACTCCAGCATGCACCTGGATCAAGTGGCCTGAGCGGAATTAGTTTGCATTCTTGTCCGTCAGAGCAGTCGATTACTGGAGCGTGCATCATCAGTCCCATGCATATTTTGACCTTTTCGACAAAATTGGTAGCTTTGGCTCCTGGCTTATTTTTTCCTGTAGGCCAATGTCTTCCGCGCGATAGCTCAGTCAACAGAGACTCAAGTGACGAATGGTCGGAAGGATCTTTCCACCTCGCCATCAATTCATCGATTCTAGTGCTTTCCAATCTGAATAGCCGGGGAATAAAATCACATCCACATAACGCAGAATATAAAATAGTATCTCGAATTGACCACAATTCACTGCCTGGCATTATTTTCCCCTGAACTTGTTCCCTAATCAATATCTTACATGCACCTAGTGCTGAGCCAAAATTCAACAGATCAATCACCATATTACATCCCATCACGTACAGGTCCGAGTCAATAGTGTATGTACCATGCGTGAAGCCAGTCAGTTCCCAATGAACCAACTGAAAGTCCGATTCATATGGAGCCCCATAAACTTTGAATCCTTTATCCCGGAACACTTGTACAGCCGTAGCAGTGATGTATTCATCAACTCGAGCTGCCTTTTTCATAAGCTTGAGAGCATGCTTTTGTTTCTTTGCAATTTCAGGATCACGAAATAATGTTTCCAGCTCAGTTATTGCCACATCTCTCTGTTCATTTCTTTTTCTGTTTTCGGCTTCCTTCATCGGATGATACTTCCCATCGACCGAAACGATTAGTTCGATCTCATTTGCTTTTGCATAACCACAGATACGAGTGCACTTATCGACAACTTCTTGATTTGTCACTCTCGGTTTGACGACATATTGGCCAGCGCCTTCTTCTGATCCTAGTGCTACATGTAGGATAACTGATAAATCGACACCTATTCTCTTACTCTTCAACTTAGGACTCGTTGCCATACAATCCGGCCGTTTGTCAGATGGCCGGAGCTTCCTTGACAATTGCTTGACTCCCATTTCCAAAGGCTATGATTCGATCAATTGACCTGCTCTCATGAGGCAATAAAACGAAAACATCAATTAAATGAAAACCTCAATGATAATTATATATTTTTAAATAATCTCGAACGATCCATTCCTTTGTAATTGGCTTTGCATTTGCTCAATGATCATTTGCTGTTCTCGATGGATTCAACGGAGACACCAACGAGGAAGCGAAAGAATGTATCTCGGCAAGAATACGGGACCAAGTGTGTCTGTTGTGATCCGCGATGTGATGTTGCAATGAAAAAGATCGCGGAGCATTATCCAGAAAGATATGCTTATTTCCTTATTCCCAAAAAGCCCAAAGACATTGAGAGTCTCAAAACCAAGCTTCGACCCAAACAACTGACAATAAGAGAGAAGAAGATCAAAATGAGAAACCGAATCATTGCAGCTCTCCCCCGTGCTGCCGAACTCCGTGCAAATGATACAAGATACAGCAGTACCTCACAGTCGCATTTTGCCTCGCTCCACCTTCCAAACTGTGTGTTCAATCTTTGTCCAAAAAGCAATGGTACAACAAGACTAGTTGATGCCGTCCCTGTGAATGTCGCACAAAGTTTGAACAAAGAAGGCAGATGTTTGTACACTGAATCGGATAGGTACAAAGATGGCACTTACGTTCCGCTTCCGAACGTACCACTGAAGGACATGTTTGCTTATGCTGACTTCTTGGTCAAGAGAAATCAAAATGTCGTTGTGCCTTCTCTGAATTCCGGGAGAGCGACTAGGAACTCAATAAACCCCGACGTCGTCTGCACAATGGACTCGATACAGATCGAACAGCTCAAGGCCAAAATAGAGCAGATGAAAGCTCAGATACATGATCAGGACGGTCAGCTGAGGGCAATCAAGGCAGCATCTTCGAACAGAAAGAAGCAGTTAGACATTAAAGAGAAGAACATGATGGAAAGTTATAAATCATTGAAAAAGAAGTCGGCGTTCATAAAGACAAGCGACAACTTATATGGACTCACGAGGGCTTCGATCCTAAGTCGAGATTGGCATAACGAGAATCCAAGAGCTGCCAATCATTTGTTTGGATTCAGATCTTGGAAAGATCTTGTTTACACATTCCATGCTCTGTTTGATGTGTTGCCACCGGATCCCAAAGTAGGAATAACGCCAGAAACGAAGCTGTCATTATTCGAGCAATATCTGGTGGGGTTCTTGCGTATTCATACCGGTATGACCATTCGTATCATTGCAATGATCTATGGCAGGAACAATGGTCATGTTGGTCGTCTCATCAACAAAGCTGTAAAAAAGATTGGCTCTGCCGGGAAGGATTTATCAATCCTTGACATTACTCCTGCGTATTTGAAAGCGACATGTCCCCAAAAATACAAAGACGAGGGATTAGACATGTGTTGTGCTGTACCTGACGGGAAGGACTTCATGATATATACGACAAGGAAGAATACTTTATTTGCAAGGGCTTCGTATTCCGATAAAGTACATCACAGCGCATGCCGGTGCATTTCGTGGAGCACTCCGATGGGACTCAGTTTCGAACACACGGACCTTTTTCTTGGTAGGGCCTCAGAGAAGAAGCTTGTCGAGCTTTGGGGTCCGAGGTTGAAGAAATGCCCCCGGGGATGGTTCATGCTTTCGGATCGTGGATTTTTCGATACTGCACGTTTCTATCCGAACATGAACCACCAGAAAACACCCAAGTTCCTTAGCGGCCGTGATCAGTTCACGGCTGGCGAAGTATCTGTCGACCGGAGAATTTGCAAATTGAGGTACACCTGTGAGGTTGCATTTGCGAGAGTTACGAAAACCAGGGGTCTCCGTGACGTCATATCCAATGATTTCTTCTCACTGATTGACGCCATGAATCACTGGGGACACGCAACGATTAATTTGGATAAGCCGTTAATGCAGTTAAAATAAGCCAATAAACATTGTAATAATTACAGTGGTGCTTCGTAGTTTAGCGTAGTAGCTTGGTGTCGCAGCGCTTGGTTTGCGAATCGATCCACGGAGACTTGGATCGTCGCGTCATCATGATGATGCAAACGCGAAGGAGAAATGAAGTTTGCCCGGGTAAGTCGGTTGCGAATCGATCACGGAGAATTGGATCTTCGCGTCATCATGCGAAGGAGAAATGAAGTTTGCCACGGTAAGTTCTCCGGGCGTACTCAGCTGAAGGAGGATGTTCGGCACCATCACCGAGAGCGTTCGCGAGGAGGAAGTGGGTGCACGAAGGTGCACGATGTTGACACGACGATGGGGATTGTGTCAGTTGGATGCCAAAACGTACCTATTCCTTCATTAGTATGTAACTAATAATATTTAATCCTACGATCGAATATATATTGACATTCGGCATGGTGTTCTATATCTTTCGAAAAGGTTCACGGAATTTCTTAAACTTGATTTTCACTCACGTAATTTTCTACGCTAAATATGTACTAGATTTTGCCAACGCAAACCACTTATATTACCAGCACAGGAGGATTTGGACATCTATGTGAGTCACTGGTGGGAGGACGATCCAGACTTTTAGATGGTGGCAGTAGGACAAGCCAGTTGGTTTCAGTCATGGAATGAGGAGCTGAAGGGTAGGAGGAGGGTCCGGGATACGTTAGCAGAACAAGCAGTTGGGATTTTCTGGGAGAAGAAGAAGGAGTCAGTCAATGATAACAAGAGGAGCCAGGTATTGGCAATGATAGAAAGAGGAGATGGACTTTGCCAGGAGGAGAATGGGCTAGGTATTGATACTGGTTACTTATGAAATATTTAGACTGAAATTGAATTCAATAGACAAAAATTGAGTACTTCTATCATTATTCTGATCAGCATTCGCGGAAGCAAAGAATAAAGAACTTAGCTTGAAAATCCACCCATGAGTTGCTCCTAGCAAGGAGATCAAAGACGTTGCAACTACAACAATGAAAGTGAGACAATGCACTAAGTGGATTGTGGTACTTTGGCAGCTAGAACCAACGTGGAAGAGGAAGCGGAAACAGCCCAAGTTAAATACTAGAAGGACATTTGGGTAGTATATTGTAGTTGTAGTACATAACTATCCTAAGTGCTAGAGCAATGTACTGTTAATTGCTGGGTGGCATTATCGTTTATTAGGGTCCAGAGACCATGTCGTACTACAATATCTAGTGCGGTAACACTAATACCACACCGGGGGAGTATATTGTCATGGAACTAGTATACTATATAACCAGGAAAAACATGAAATTCAATCCTTGCTTTTAAAAGAAAAACACTTTTGGACCAGCTCCTCTGTGAAGTATACACAATCTTCCTACTTGATCATGGTGAACCTTGTCCCAATTTTTGCTTGTTATCTAGCCACAAGCGCACCTGGACACAATATCAATACAAACCCTTTTAGGAATTGCTAGGTGGGAACCATTGTTCAAACATCTCTTAGAAATTCTTTGTGGTGTGTTTGACAAAGTTCAGTTGCAAATGATTATTTGATCCATTTCTCCCCAACCCACATCTGTAACCTTTGTTCTTGCTCCCCAGTCTCCTTATGAGGTATCTGAATGCAACAGGGCTCATCATTTGGATGAGTTCCTGCACTTCCATCTCTGAGGCCCTGTAAATGTGTTGCCTGAATATTCTCCAGTGTCAACCCTATCTCTGTCAAGAGCTTGGGGAGACATTGCAGGATCAACCTCCTCCTTTTCCTGTCATTCCCATTGAAGTATGCCGGTGCATTTGCCAAATTTATCTGCTCAAGGGGGGGGATTTGTTCCAAAACTGGTCTCTGGTTGCCTCTCTTGTATGCCCCTTCCCCGCCTCCATTGATCAAAAAGACCAACAATTCACATAATCTGCTTCCCTCTCACCCTGACAATGCCTCAGTCCTAATCTTATGGCCCTACAGGTGTGCACACACCATCTTAAAATATTCCAAGTTAACTCAGCCAAGTCCTTGCAATTATACGACGTCGGATCATGATGGAGATTGACAACCATGCCAACACTACAGTTTTAAGATGCAAATGCTTGAAAGTCCATGCCTGGAACCACCCGGTTGATTTGATAGGGTTTAATCCCAAGTTTGGAAGTCTTGAGTGCCCAACCATCACTGGGGTGGTGGCATATGATCACCCAATTGCAGGACAAGTGTACATGCTGGTGTATTGTCAGGATACTTATTGCAAGTCAATGTCAACTCACCTGATGTGTCCTATGCAGAGTCGTGTTACTGGAGTGAAGATTAATGAATTGCTGTAACTCCAACAGACAGGACTCAGGTGGTTGTGATGGACGACCCTCTGGATCCAGCAAACCCCTTGATAATCCTGATGATGATCAGAGGAGTGACAAGTTATTTCCCATCAGTGAATATGAGGACAAGAATATTTGTCACATTGTCACGACTGATGAGGGACCTGAGTGGGAGCCGTCCCTATCTGACTTAATAGATCAAGAAGATTCAATGACAGGTTTCAGGGGACAAGTCATCACCAACCAGGAATCTACCACAATGGGACAAACAATTATCAGCTCAGTGACCCATATTAGAGCTGAGGTTGACATGGTAGACTTCACTGATAACGATGGGTTTGGTCAAGTGCTTCAATCCAAGGCCACAACACCAAGGGTTGGAGTTTCAAGGGACAAACAAGCTATTGACACAGAGCAGTTGGTCCAACAAAAGTGGATCATATCACCTGAGGCTACCAAGAGGACAGTGTAATACACCACTCAGTGTGGCATCAGGACATTATTGTATCCATTACTTTCACAAAAGTTGCAGACAAACGATTGTGCTATGAGATACAGGCAATTGGGCCATGGCGTCTTCATTGACACCATGAAGGCAGGCATTGTTTCCAGAAGAGAGAACTGATGTACTGAAATTTATCATACACCTTTCCACTGGACACGGACGCATCCAAAGAAGAAGAAGAGTGAGGCACATGATACTTTGTCCCTTCTATTTCAGAGGGATGAAGTGCCAAACACTATGGTCATGAATGGGGCTAAGGAACAGGTACAGGGTGAATTCTCACTCAAGCTCTGTGAGGCCCAGTGTCACAAGAAACATACTGAGCCACATTCACCTTGGTCAAACATGTGCAAGAGTGCTATCAGAGAGCTCAAGAAAGGTGCTGGTAGGGGGATGGTGTGATGGGGGGCTCTCAAGAAATTGTGGGACGATTTATTTGAGTTTGAATCATATGTCAGATCAAATACAGCGCATGATATATACCTGCTTGGAGGAGAAGCTCCAGAGACAGTAATACCAGGGGAGACCTCCAATACCAGTCAGTTCTGTGAATTTGGTTTCTACAAATGGGTGACATTCAGGGACGAACCAGTTGCATTTCCAGACAAGAAAGCTGCGCTAGGGAGATATCTGGGGCCATCAATTGATGTTGGCCCAATAATGGCAGCCAAGATTCAGAAGGCCAATGGTGAGGTTGCACATAGGTCAACTTACCAAGACTTGACTGAGAAATAGTTGACAAACACTGCCCATATTTCAATGCAAGGTAAGGTTGAGACATTGAAGCTTGGACCTAAAAATATACAGGGTGTACAGTGCCCACAAGAGCTCTCGCAAAAGAATGAACCGTGTCTCAGGGTAAAACTCTACGGCGATTTGTTAACATGTGGTTCACACCAAAACTTGATGCCATTTCTCATTCGTCGTTTTCAGGAAGAAAGAATGGTAAAAGACGCAATATCTTTTTGGTGCACCCACATCTTTTTTCTAGATCTTAAAGATTCCTTTTCTTCCGGCTGAAGATTTCTGGCGTTTGTTTTCACTTCTTATTTCTCAGCTATAGGGCTATTTAGTACTGGCGTAATATGTTTTGGCCGTGGTCACCGTGGTCAGTGGAAATGTATTGATTCCCATGTGATAAAAACATTTTATCTAACTTTTGTCAAGATTTTTCCTAGCTTTCGGCTGTTGACATTGCAACCGGCTCAAAGCTAGTATATCTGTTAGGCGGGAAAAGGTTTCACCCTGAGACACGGTTCATTCTTTTGCGAAAGCTCTTGCAGGCGCTGCACACCCTGTATATTTTTAGGTCCAAGCATACCGCCTTCCTGGTTACACTCAATCACGACAACTCTTTCCCCTCATTTTATCACAAAGATCAAGCTGCAAAAAATGCATCACATGACCTCTGAAACACTATTTTGACCAGATTTTGACTGTGAACAGTAATTTACTATAAAATATATCAGAGATTATGTTGGTGTCGGCATTCACGCCATTGTGAGTCCCGAATGATATATCAAAAAGTAGGACCATGTAACCCTTGTCCCCCACCTTAAAGTCAATATTGAGCCAAACAAAGAAGCAAAACATGCACCATGTGATCTCTGAAATACCAATTTCACTGCTCGCAGTAGTTGTCTATTATAATCTCAGTGGTGTGTCTTAGTGCAGGATACATGTTATTGGCTTTTACATGGGGAATTGTCTATCCGTTTCTCATCAAACAATGAAATGAGAACAAAAGCTAAAAAATAACGCCAAACAGCAAATAATGTGTCAGGGCATTTTATCATGACAAGAGGGCTACGAACTCAGGCAAAATGCCCACCCATATCATCATCACCCACATTCCTCCTCCGCGCATGGCACAAAATAATTTGGCCTCATAGATGACCTAATCTGCCGTGTATCCACCGGCGATGTTTTAGTGATTTGTGAGCGGCATTACTTTTCCGTGAGAGAGAAAATGATTTTCTTTCAATACTTGTCCTCCCTGTCGCTTGCAGTGATGGTGAGGACAACCTCCTGACGGTCCACCTGATGACTTTTTTTTTAGATGAGAATGTGTCTACTAGCTTACTCTATATGGAACTGTAGACCGCGATTTTTGCATTTTTACTAGTCAAATTAACTAGACAAATCAAACCCCAAAACATTAGACCCTTCACCAAGCAAGGACACTACCACAAACCACTCCAAATGTTCATCCACACAAAACGACAAAATCTTGAAGTCCTATAGATGTTGTCATTACTTCAAATCATATAATAACTCCTAATCTTCACCGTACAATGCTAGCAAGCTCAAATTTAGCCATATTTTGCCTGGTCCAGGGATCTGTTGAATGAAGGTGAAGTAGAGGCAAATTAATAATAAATATTCACAAAATTAGATTTTATTTGACAAGCTCGTGCGCTCTTTTAATTCCTACCATCAGCGCCATAGATGATCATGGTAGGTACATACCAACCGTACAATCTGATTACTCCTAACTACGATACTAGGAAACCACCCACAAGTACCTACAATGCAGTACTTACTTAAGGTAGGTATTTTATCTTAGGATGCAATACCTATCACACATATTGTTTGTAGCTACAGTAGCTTCAAAACTGTTACAGGTGACTCATATGAGTCCCGTGACACGACTGATGAGATTGCTAAATGCTCGCTGATCATCTTATTGAGTCATAAGACTCACGGACGGACAATTACCAGTCCATCTGGTGACGGCCAGACTCATAGTACCAATGATGGCTATCGGTCAGGCCTCATTGACAAAGACAGACAAGATCATGGTGATCTTGTATGAAAAACCACATGTTGCTGGTGCACATACAAATCATGTTGATGTGTAATTACCTCTTGGGAGCATATCTACAACATG
>JALLOY010006120.1:0-13237 GCA_036939835.1 Thalassiosira delicatula
GGAAATAGAAAAGGGAAAGAACACAAAATAAAAAATGGAAATAACACTCACCAGGAGGCGGAGCAGCTGCGGCCATGCTTGCCAACGCACGAAGCGGGTTGCGCATCGAGCGGAGCAGCGTGCTTGCGGCTAGGATGTCGTTGTTGACATCGACACTGACATCAGATCTGCCGGGGTGCAAGGCAACAGAACTGCTCACCTCTTGCCTGTTTTTTATGGTGGGGGCATCATGGAGGGGTGGTGAAGGCACTACGGTGTCTTAGGCTGCGTCGGATGGGGCCGCCGCCATGAGAAAGGTTGTCGTCCTTATCGATTAGGGTGGGCATGGTTTGTTTTTTTGCGGTTGTGAGTTGTGTCGAATGGCAAAATGGCAAAACAATGCAATTCTGACACTCAAAGAATTGTTTCTCAGCTCCCTGATGGAATTGGAACTTAAAACCAATTTCACTGGACGCGTATTAATTAGGCGCATCCGGTGAAATTGGCTGGAAGTTCCAAATGTTCCGTCAGAAGGAGAATTGATTCCGTGCCATGTATTTATGTGATTTATTTCGCGACGTTCAGTATCCTCATTGGGAACGCTCTTGTCCCGTTCCTCGTAGCCGACATTTACTTGTCCATTGTTCCTTTGGTGCCCATTGCCGAAAGGAAAGAAGGGATGGATAGTTTGGAAAGGGGAGATCAAAATGGTTGTTGGGTTGAGAAAGGAAATAGGAACATGGGATAAACCAGAAACCGAGAACCAATGACAAAATCTACTTTTGTTCCAAATTAGAAAAATACGTAGGGTTAACGCTATGGAAAGAGGTCTTTTCCTCTATTGCGTTCTTCAGGGAGCTGTCGTCCAGCAAGACAAGGACAATGGTGAGGCCCTCCTGTTTGATGCAAAGGCAAGGGCCCTGCCGATTGTTTGTCGCAGCCACATCTGTTGTTGAGCACTGCCACCCCTCTAATGTTGGCAACCATGTTCACTGTGTCTGCAACTGTGTCTCCCCCTGTGGTACGCAAATCAGCATCTCACCAGTGTGACCACTTGCAACGCCAACAAATACCATTGCAGCACCATCTGTAAAATACCCTGCATGTGTTGGTGTGGATGGTACAACGTCCAGATTGGATTCGAATGTTGGATGGAGGGGGGTGAGACCAGGCTAACCTCTGCTCGGTGGTGCAAGTTGCACGCCCGGTGCTTGCTTAGGATCGCTATTTTGACTTGTTCAGTACATCACTCCACATGATTTCCGTGGGGCAGTGCTTCAGGTCGATTTTGCCCTCATCAATCTTATCCTTGACAAAGTAGTACTTAGCCTTGATATGCTTGATACGCAATGGGGAAGACAGTGATCCATTAATTGCCAACCACATAGTAGAAAGGTTATCCTGGAACACGACGTTTTCGTCAATGCCATACCCCTGCAATTCTATAAAGTAAAGTCACCACAAGATCTTGGATAATGCACTGTTCAGTGCTACCAGTTCCGATTCCGTCGAAATCTTTGTGTTGATCTTCTGCATTGTTGACTTGCTAACGATAGCCCCCTTCTCCATGGTCATAAGAATACCGCTGTGACCCTTGCATTCGTCACGTGTCCTGTCGGACGCATTGACCCACCACCTGATCATATTGATATTATCTATGCTAAGTGTAAGCTTCATGTGCTTTGTCCCCTTCAGGTACTTAAGCACGCGCACAAGTTTTCCCTAGTCGTCCACGTCAGGCTTCTTAACTCTGGTGGTAAGAAAAGCCACCGCCGTCTGGATGTCTCTCCTTGCCCTCGCACTTAAGAACAGCAGCTGCGCTATCACACGATGGAATTCCTGCGCACGCTCCTCCAACAGGTACTCTGCCTCTGACTCATCTTTAACCTTGAACAGATGCTCAAGAGTCGGTGTTGCAGCCAACTTGCTTATGTCGCCTGAAAAACCTGTCAGTGTGTTTACCAGGTACTTAATCATGGAGACACGTAGGCTGCCTGGAGTAGAGTAGTCAAGATCAATGCCTAGGTAGTCGTGTACGACTCCTTTGTGTTCTGTGACCTTAAGGTCGGCTTTCTCTAGGTTTTTTATGGGACTTGATCCATTTCCTGGGACTAAACCTAAAACAAAAGCCCCAAAAAAGTAGTTCGTGACCAGTCTTTGGGCAGACAGACCGTGGAAATCCTCAAAAGCATCAACTGTTGGATCCTCGCCAACAGAGGCTAATTTGACACCATCGTCACCCTCCTGCCCCAAGTTTGTGCATCAATACACCACCCAGGGCTTCATTACAACCTTCTTTGCTCATCTTGTATTGGTTCCCATGCCAAACGCTCTCGTCAAGCTGTTCCTTTTATACATTGGAATAGCTTAACAAGCGCGATTTGACAATAGAGGTCCCTTGGCTATGTTGTACCACACACAAAAACTTTATTGCACATCATCAATGTTCGTTATTTTCCCGTCAACAGTATCATCCCCTTTTACAGTATCACAACACGCAGCACGAGCGGCAGCATCCGGCACGAGTGGCAGCATAACACGCGGCAGCGATCGGCACAAGCAGTAGCACATGGAGCAGCACAAGCGGCAGCACTTCGAATTGCACAAGCAGAAACAACACGCGGTGCAAGCAGTATCACTTTGAGCGACACGAGCGCGGCAGTAGGATTGAGCGATAGCAGGATTGAGCGGCAGCACAACGCGGGGCGCAAGCAGCAGCACTTTGAGCGGCACGAGCGCAGCAGCAGGATTAAGAGGCACCACGAGCGGCAGCACAACGCCTGGCGCGAGTGACAGCACTTCGAGAGGCACAGGCAGCACCACATCAAGCGGCACGAGCGGCGGCACATCGAGCGGCACAAGCAGCAGCACTCCGAGCGACACAAGCAGCAGCACATCAAGCAGCAGCACAGCGCGCGGCGCAAGCGGCAGCACATCAAACGGCAGCACAACGCACTTTGAACAGCAGCACTTTGAGCAGCGGCACACCGGGTGGCACGAGCGGCAGCACAAGCATCGTTGTAAATTGGCATCAAATCGTCGTCGAATCTTCGCCGTTAAAACAAGAAAAAAAGCCCCGGCGAATTGCAATATCGCGGATTTTTTTCGAGTCGCGTAGACGCGAAGGCAGCTTAAGACAGGTTGATTGCATTGAGGCAAAGGGAAGGGTTGCTATTTGAAAAATAATAGGTGAGGATGATAGCAATAGGGAACCTCTTACAAAATTTTACTTTTGGCTGTCTGATATTTAATTGAGTGACACTTACATTGTTCTGTTGCTCTATCAACTAAGTATACCTAGCATATTACAGTACAATTTTTTGAGTCAGCATAGCTTTTGGCAAGGGCTTCAAGCGCAAAGCAAGCGGCAATGTCCAGAAGCGTAAGGGTGGACGGTCTTATGCTATCTGGAAAGCAGCTAACAAGGCAGCTGCGCACACTAATGAGGATGTTCCTCCTGCTGATCAAGCTAACAATGCTGGTGCGTTGGGTGCCGGTGCTGGCATTAATATGCATCCTGTCGCTCAAGCTGCTGCTGCCATTGACGAAGTATCAGACACTGTACCTGAAGACAAGACGGGTGCACAGATAGATGAGCATAAGCAGTACTTTGGCAAAGAAAAGAAGGAATGATGACAACTGGAGAGTGAAGCGTGCTGTCGTTGCCATGTCGAAGAAGCTTGCCAAGGAGAAAGAGACCAGCCGTAAATTAAAAAAGCAAAATACACACCTCCAGAGGAAAGCATTGTCAGCCGAAGCTAACGCCAACCTTGCTGATCACAATTTATACAAGAACGCAAAGGCGCATAGAGAGATGTCAATCCAACAAGAGGACAACCACAAGATTGCAATGCAACAGCTACAAGATTGCCACGAGAAAGATCTAGAAGAGGCATATGCCGCGGCTGATGCAGAAACCGCCAGATGCTTTGCGCTAGAAGAAGACAGACTGCGCACAGAGCAGTCCTGGAAACTGAAGGTTAGGGAAGAGAGACAACTACATTCTGCAAATATGGCCAAGGCACAGACAGCTTACAAAGCTGAGCAAACGAGTATCCAAGCTGAATGCAAAGCTGAGCAAACGAGTACCAAAGCTGAACATTCTTTTGAACTTTCCAAAGCAAAGAAAGAGTTTCAAAAAGAACTAAAGAAGCAAGAACTAAAGAAGCAGAATAAGAGTCATGCCGTAGAGCTGAAGAAAACACACAAACAGTTATCAAATGCCAAAGCAAATCTTGAAAAAGAGAAGCGAGGGCACAATGCTGTCATGCAACATTGTGAGATGAAATGGAACGCGGCCCTGAAATCAAATTTGGCCAAGGCATCAGATACACATGAAAAGAACAAGTTGATATTAAAAACTCAACTTGACAAAAAGGATGCCGTCCTGATGGAGGATAGGGAAAAGAATTTACAACGGTAAGTCGTTTTTGAAGTGATTATACGTCAACTAATGTCTTGCTAACTAGAAACCTATGTTGCCATTCATATTAACATTATAATTCACAGGGTTGTGGCCATGCAAGTACAATTGGATAGAAAATCATTGGATGTGCTTGAAGAGAAACAGAAGAGAAGAGCCGCCGTAGCTCGAGAGATTGACCGGAGGAAGGCGGTAGAAAATACAGTCGATGAACTTTACGACTGGATAGATGAACTTGATGAAGAACTAAGAGATGCAAAGTCTGTCATGCGGGCGGCAAAAAAGGAGGCTAACTCGGCTCTCTATGCTAAATCTAAGCTGGAAACAGTAGCGTCAAAACGTCTTGATCTCCTAAAAGATCTTAAACAGCAGCTTCGAAACGCTAAAGATGATCTTGCCGATGAGTCTCACAAGCGAGCTTCGCTAGAGAGATTACAACAAATTCAAGTTCAAATCAAGAGGGAGCGGCCTGTTGGTAGAAAAGGAGGAGCTGCCAGGTGGCCAGTACACATAGTCCTGTTGATATGTGAGCTCCTAGTAGACGGAGTTCCTCCTTCGGCTGTTCCAGCGACATTACAAACAACCTCTTCTGCACTTTTGGGAGTCGAGGCAGAAGAGTTGCCTACCGTAGGCTTTGTTCGTAACTGCCGCATTGTGCTGCAAAGCATCAACGAGACGCTAGCTGCATTCCGTCTAGGTAATGCGATGACGTGGCATCAGCTTTTCACTGATGGCACATCACGTCGTCAGATTGCTATGCAAAATTTAGTGATTGGTCTTATGGAAGAAAATAAGCTTGATCCTGTTATTGTCTCATCGTGTCAGTTTGTAAAAAACGAGACATCTGAGGCTTGTGCTGAGTCAATAGTTGAAACTGTGAGCATTGGTCCTGTTATTATTACCGTTTGTCATTCTTTGTTGCAATCTAATCAAATTGAAAAACAATTGCATTCTATTCCGCATTGCAGATAAATAATCTAAAACATCGTTTGAAAAGATGGAGAGAAGTAACTACACGCGAGTTTCCCGATCGACCCGATTTGTTGCAGATGATACCGTTACCAGACGATATCACCCTCAACAAATTAGGAGATGGAGGAGCTGTCATCACTGACACATGCAATGCTGCTAGAAAGCTGCGTCGTATATTAGTTGATGAGAAAATTGAAGGAACTGTGTATGAACTTGACTGCTTCCAACATCTGAGAAACATTTGGATCAACGGAGCTGCCAAGGCCGTCACCAAGTTCCTAAACAAATTCCTAGATGATTGTCTCGAGAATATATCTAGCTTCCTCCGTGTGTCGCCTGAATTAGCCCATGTGATACGTGCATTTCACAAGGAGTTCAGTCTAGATGCAAATTATCCCAAGGGACACGGAGAAAAGTTTCGTTCATTCATGATCAAGAACTACCCTCTAGAATTCCTCATGCACACCGAACGTGCAACAGGAAGTCGCCAAGATCTTGTCACGATGGGTGCTGGTCCCATCTACTGGAATCGTGTATACAATGCTGAGTTCCTCGACAAAGCTCTGCGCAGGAAAGGCAACGACAACATACTTCAACAGAATCTGTTCATCATTTTGTCTTCAGTTGAGATGATTTCGGTTTCTCGTTTCTTTTCTATTCTTCATGTCGCCATATGCATGCCGTTCAGGTGGCTTACAGGTAATACCCACAAGCTTGTGGAGCATAACTGGGGTGCTCGTTCCATGGGGAGGGCCGTTGATATAATCCATGACGCATGCATTGATATATTGGATGATCTCACACTCATCCACAACGAGTCCTTTATGATGCACCTCTTTGACGACTTACGCAAGGAACTGCCAGAGTTTGATGCATACTTGACGACTGAATTTAAGGTCAGAAAATCACATTACGTCAAGAAGTCAAACACCAAGGCAGTACCTATGAAAATGCTCACCAAGGAACTATTCACGCCGACTGACCCCGATAATCAAGATTCAACCAAGATGCTAGAGAAGGTAGCTGCTATTGGCATCCAGGCAATATTGGACGAGCTCCTTAATGAAAAGAAAGCAACATATAAGTATCTATCTATTTCCGGTACTGAGTTTTCATACGAGCATTGCCCTGACTCTGTCAAGGAGAAAATGCTCGGTAAGATGGCATCCAATGATCTTGCAGAGAGCTCTTTTGCCGGATTGACGGCTCAGATACAATGCTATGGGCGTATTGGTATGTGTAATGCAGCAGCAGTCAGTGATACATCAAGAAATGGATTCTTATCTCGTGCAACTACCAAGAAGGAAATCAACGAGCAAAAGAAAGGATTATACCATACCATACCTCAGGAACTACAGATCACACTTGGGATGGTGTGTATGGAAGATGCAACGGATGTAAAAAAACGCAACGATGATATGCTTGAGCGCCAGCGAAAGTTTCGTGAAGAAAAGGATGAATTGGTAGAAATGGAAGAACTTGAAAATGCAGACGATGACTATATTGATGCACTCATCTATCTTAGGATGTGGTCAACAGATGCTTGTTGGAAAACTGTGAGTGATGTAACTGAAGGGTTGAAGCGTCTCAAGTACAAGAAGGATAAGATTGCTGCTTTGAAAGATAACATTCGAATCCGGTGGTTAGGTTTTGGATGGGAATGGTGTGAGACAAAGTGGTCTGTCAAAACAGTGCCATTGTCAATTGCTCAGCTAGCTTCTCGTCTGAAGGAGATAATTAAATTGCAGAATAAGAATAAGTTGGAAGTCCCGGATGCCCCACATGCAAAAGTTCCGCAACGAAAGAGTATGCCTATACTTGGTCAATTAACGAAGCAGGCTATGGAGATGGACAAGAAGGCAAATGAGAACAAAAGCGAACTAGAAAAGCGGGCGCGTGCAAAATGGCAGGAGAGGGACAAGCAAGGTGAAACGGATATGCACAGTAGAATGCAAGAGAAATATGCACCCACGCTGGATGATGCTTTTATTGGAAAGCGGGTCGAATATCTGTCGGAATTTGATTTGAATGAAGAGGGTACGGAGACTAGTCAATGTTGGTGTGGAGGGGTAATCAAGGAGATATGTGACGGGACATGGATTATTCCAACTGTGAGTGGCAGAGGGAAAAAATGTTACAAGGAGGGTGAAGCGGCTGATATCTATTGGGATGCTATTGAGTCGGCAGGATTTCTAGCAGGTAGGTCGATTGTGGAGCTAAATCCAAGGAAATGGAACAAGGAGGTAGTGGGTGGCTGGAGGAAGGACTTGGGAGATATAAACTACGGGGTGTAAATACATTAAATGTTATTTTTGAAAGAAATATTCTTCTGTGTACTTATGCCCAGGGCGCCAGTGTCCAGATGAAACGAGTACTAGCTAATGGTGTAATTTCAGGGTCAAAAACGCGAAATTACAGATTTTTGTCTGGGATTTTGGCCGTTTTTGTCATGTTTACGTACATAAGTCGGGTTGTTTTTGACATATAGTGTGAAAATTGGGTCAGAAATACTCCCATATACGTTTTCACACATGGTACTAACATCTAGATGATAGGAGTAGCGTCTGGGGTGGTGTTTTGGGGGTCAAAAAATCCAGCCTACTGTTATACCCGCTAAGAATCCTACAACTAATCCATAATTTGGCGGATATGCGTCCGAAAAACATACTTCCGGTCAAAAAAAAATTGAATTTTTTTCTGTAAATTAACACATATGTCCCACCTATCCCCAAAATTTCAGGACGATTGGTTTATTTTTCCAAAATCATTAAATTCCCCCTAGTAAGAGACAGAAAGAAATAACAAAAGAACAAGAAAGAAACCTGACTGAGTAAGTCAAGTTTGCCAACTGATGTGCCCAATTAGCAATTTTCATGAAGAAAGCTGAGATGGCTATGTGTGCCATGGTATTTGTTGAATCTGTTCAAAAATGATGACTAACCAAGCCTTTGAAGGTGTTTGACCCTTTCAGTCTAATAGAGAGGGGTAATTTTTTGACAGGCTAACCAAATATGATGCCACATTTCAGCTTCTGCCGAGCTGGTTTTCACCATTCAAAAGCCTGCACTGTAGTTTCTCGTAGAGCAATTACAACAGATTTTGGGGTCAAATTACTGAAAATTGGGCGTTATGGTGTCACGGTGACATTTTCTAAAAATGGCCGTGGCATGCATTCTGCATTCATAGCCATAAAACACGATCTGGTGGGAGTCAAATTTTATCATCCAAAGTAAACATACGTTCTTATTGAGTTGGTTTGCCCAGTTACAGCACTCATTGCAGAAAACATATTGACCATGTAATGACTGCCAGGACATGTTTATTTTTAAGCTGTGTGTGCCAAAACAGGCATTGCCATATCTCGGCTCCTGATGGGTCACTTTTTGAGATTCAGAATGGTTAGTAGTTTTAATTTTGTCATATCTGACATTTCCCCCTGTTATATTCTCAACCATGCGCCAAAGTGGCATCACACCGATATTTGTCAAAGTTGTGTGCCTGGCGACATTGATTGGTTTTGGCCATATGTATGTGGAATCACGATTCAAGATGTACAGGTGTTTTATTGAGCTGGGTCTGACGTTTCCAGAACTTGCCAGAGGGCTATATTGCTGGTCACAAAAACTGTCATACTAGTTTTGTGTTTTCTAGGCTGTACATGTCAAAACAGGTATTTTGCCATCTCTTTGCTCCTGGTGGGTCATTTTTTCTGATTCAAAGTGGTTGGTAGTTGTATTTTGATCGTATTGGATATTCCTTCTAGCACCTATGTCTCAGTTATGAGTCACATAGACGTCACACTAGGCTACTGTACGTTTGACTTCAATTGACAACCCGGTCATAGATTTTATGAATTTTTGAAGTAAATAAGGCTCCCAATAGTTTTTAATGGTAAAATACATAAGATCCTTAGTTGGAACCATCCAAAAATATTGAATATTGACGGAGCTATGAAACTTGGAAGTTACTTAGTAACCTACTAGTGTAACTCAGTCTAATTGTATTTTTTCAAGTTTTTGAATTATGCTGACGTCACAAAATATTTGATTTTGATCAATTTTCTGTTTGAGAAACAAAACGCGTTGGCCTTCCAAATTTGACGCATCTGAATCCTCATCGGAAAGAGGACCGTTCAACCTCGGCGACGCTGCGTTGCCGCCGGCTATTTTGAAGAAGGCGTTCAAGCACAGCGTCAACACGGTCCTCGCGGATTAGGGCGTGGATGACAACGCCAACTCTCTGTTCTACCCGGATGGTGTTCCTCTATTGAAGGACGGTGACGAGAACGAGAACTAGAATGCCGTCGTTGGAGCCAACGACCAAAATGATGACAAATCGGAGGGCAGGGATCTGCCCAATAAACAAAATGAGGTGCTATAATGATTGACGAATTATCACGCAAAGATCGTCGGGATTTTGACCAGACAACCAGGGATTATTTGAGGCACATCCTGAATATCTATGTATTGGATCATTGATTCTTAGGAGTTTTGTATCCACCAGCTAGCAGCCATATCTCACCACGGGGAGGATCTTCTCTCAGACTGCTACAGCCGGACGCCACCAGATCTCCATATTTGAAGTAGAGTGATGAATAGAAACCAGTCGAGGTTAATCTAGTACACTATTTTCATTTTATTTTACATCTTCAATCCTTCAATGTAGGCAGGAGAACAAGTCAGTTTGTTTGATGATGTTATTGCGAAGCTACTTGTTGCGCGCCCGCGATTTCTCCCGGGATTGCCGTTCACGCTGCGTCGAAACTTGCGCCCTTTGTCATGTTCCGCCAGCGCCGCTCAAATTGGCCCCGATATTGACACTTGCTCCTTTTCCATCTCAACGATCTTTTCACCCCCCGAGTGGGAATGATGGCGCTTCAAAAATTCACGTACCAATTCCCACTCATTTCTTCAAATGGCTTCCTCACACGCATTTTGTATCTGATGAAGGGAAGCGGTCGGTGGCAACAAAACGATCAACGGGCGTTCCATGCCATTCGGCTCGCCGGAACGCTCCGCCTTGAACGTGCGTCGGCTTCAAGGAAGAGTTGGCCAAGGTGGCAGTTGGCCTTGGACACTTGGACCGTCAAGGAATCCTCGTGGTCATTGCTGTGGAATAATGGTTGATTGTGATTGCGGATCATGCTCGGTCTAGATAATGATGAACAACGGGCCATTCCATTGCTATTGCCAATGTCACGGCAGGCGTTACTCCAATTCAGTCATGGATGGCACAAAAGATCAATTTTGCATTTTAAATTGCTGACGATAAGAAAGCAAGAATCGACCCGTGACGTCACAAAATGACATCAGCTTTATCTAAAAAATGACGTCAAAATGCAGAAAATACAATGCACAAATTGAGGGAGCTTATATCTCAGCTTCTCTTTAACCAATTTGCCTATTTTTTAATCCATTGAGTCCTCAGATCACTAAAGGATTCAATTCAGACAAAACTTCGAAAAATATTTACGGATGCCTTAGTTTTAAGCTCCCTCAATTTAGTGGTGGTGGTTTCAACCCAAATGCACAGTATCCTCAACAATATTTTACGTAAGCAAACTGGCCACAAATACTTTACTAAGATGGATATCTCCATGCAGTATTACACATTTGAGCTCAACAAGCCTAACAAAGACCTATGTATGATAGTTACCCTTTTGGTGAATTAAAATACAATAGGTTGCCAATGAGACAAAAAATTCCCCCGGCTTTGCCCAAGAAGTTATGGAAGACATATTCTGTGATCTGGAAGACACTGGTGTCTGATGTCTACATTGACGACGTAGGTGCATTCTCTAAGTCACGGAGACACCATGTTGACCTTATACTGACAAAGTTTTAAAAAGATTGCAAGATACTATAATCCGCTCAAATGCAAACGGGCTGTCAAGGAAACTGACTGGCTTGGATATTGGCTGACACTCACTGGTTTAAAACCACGAAAGAAAAAGATTGACACGGTCCTAAAAGTGGAGCCCCCAAAGAACCTTAAGCAACTACGAGGCTTTGTAGGCGCAATCAAATATTATAGAGAAATGTGGCTGCACCGTAGCTACATAATGGCTCCTCTAACAATTAAATGTGGAACACTAAAGGACCAACTAAACACTTGAAGGCGAGGTAGAAATGGCAATAAATAAAAGATCAAAGAGATTTTTAAGTGGATAACTGACATGCAAGATGATTTTGAAAGGACTAAGACCTTAATAGCCATAGATACACTAGCGTACCCAGATCACAATGTACCGTACGATATATACACGGACGCATCTGACTACCAACTAGGAGCAGTACTTATGCAAAAAGGCCGTTCAGTCGCGTATTATTCTAAAAAACTGAACAGCGCACAGAAAAGCTATATCACGATGGAAAAATACTTTCAGTCAAGATGACTCTTAAAGAGTTTAGGTCGATGCTACTAGGTGCTGAAATCACGGTACATGATGATCATAAAAATTCACCTTTAAGAATCTGCAAACCCAAAGCGTCTTACGCTGGCAATACTACGTAGAAGAGTATAGCCCAACAATAGAATACACTGAGGGCTTGCTAAATGTCATGGCGGACACATTCCCACGTATGAGAATACAAGAAGACCCAAATGTGAACATTGCGGGGAAGGAAACAGGTCCCCACAAAAGTACTATTAAGTACAAAAACTTTTGCTGTATTCTGGACGACCTAGAACTGGCCAAATGTTTCATGACATTGTCTAAAGAGGAATGTTAATTGAACCTGCCTAATAATAGTGCAGGCGAAAGCCTGCTAGGTATGCAAAGTATTAGTGAGAAGTAGAAATAGGACAAACGCTCATAGCTTGAGCTAGGAAACATCAAGACCTATATTTCAAAAGAAACTTTGATGGACACCCCGTGTTTTGCTACTGTAAAGACAAGTTGCAAAGACAGTCTAAATGGCGTATCACCCTACCGACCAAGATGTTGAAAGAGACCATAACATGGTTCAACATCGTTACAGGTCATCCTGGCAAATCCAAATTACGGTATACCATTGAATAAAGGTATCACCCCAAATATGCGATCATTCATAGACAACTATAAATGTGCAGATTGCCAAAATCATAAACTAGACGGCAAAGGCTATGACCTATTATACATGAGGGAGTTAAGAGAACAACCTTTTGAAGAGATTTCAGTTGACCTTATAGGTCCTTGGAACATCCAAGTAAAAGGCAAGCCATATAAGTTTAATGTTCTTACTGTAATATGCACAGTGACCAACTTAGCGGAACTGGTATGAATAGATAGAAAGACTTCTGAACACATAACGTCAAAGTTTGCCCAGGCATGGATGTCCAGATACCCATGGCCTAAGCACTGTATCCACAACAATAAAGCTGAATTTGTTGGATGGGAAATTCAACAATTCCTAGACAAATGTGCGGTCAAAGACACACCCACAAGCAGCCGTAATTCTACAGCTAATGCAATTTGCAATAGAATGTATCAACGGTCGGAAATATCCTGCGTACTCTGTTACATGGAAATCCACCTCATGATATTTCCAAAGCAAACAAAATGATAGATACTGCCTTTAGTATTTATTGTGCAACATGCAATACAAACCAGCGTATATACCACACTTGGCAGTAGCTCAGGCACACTCGTGTTCAGCAGAGACATGTTTTTAAACATACTGTTGTCCAGTGATTGAAACGCCATTGGCAGCAAACACGAGCAGCTGGTCAAATATAGGCCAATGAGACAAAATAAGCAACGACGCCTGCAAGACAGGCGTCCGAAGTGGTCCTCCTGAGAATACCATTTTTGACTTAGCAGGATAGCTGTTAAGGCGATGGATTGCTAATCCATTGCTCTTTGAGCGCGCAAGTTCGAATCTT
>JALLOY010006226.1:0-11303 GCA_036939835.1 Thalassiosira delicatula
TTGCCCTACTTTCCTTTTGGCACCCTTTGAGGACGATACCCGTATTGACTTCCAGCTCCTCCCAGAAGTTTGGCACTCTGTTCCCATTTTGGCTGGGTCCTGCGCAGTCTCTTTACCTCCTAATTTTTGGGGCAACCGCTTCTTGCAGGGGCCTTCCCTATGCCCTAGTTTTTGGTGCTTTTGTTTGGGGGGAGTTTGTTCGGCGTGAGACGTCCTGGGGGATGCTCTGAGCTGAGCGGATGGTCCTTGTTCGCGCATAGTGCTACAACGGGGACTGGTTGTGCTGACAGACTCGGCGGTTGGCTAGTCGCCTTTAAATAAGGTAGGTGGTGGCCCGAATAGGGGCGAGTCCACCTCCCTGTTGGAGATGTTGTTTCGCGGTGCTCCTACGCAGCCGCGGGTGGAGAGGCTGTCACCCGCTTGGTTCGCTTGCCAGGCGTCTTCGCGGACCTCTCCTCCTTTGTTGACGGAGACTTGTTGTCGCTGTGCTCCGTCTATTTGCCACGGTGGTGTTCCGTGGGTCATTGTACGGGGAGTCTGTTGCATCGCGGCGCCCCCGCGCGGCCTCGGAAGAATTTTCATCACTGCTAGAAACCCAGAATAGGGTTTCGGCAGTGCCGCCTTCGCGAGTGGTGAGGCGTCACTCAAACGATGCAAACACGAAGGGAAAGCGATCGTCCATCTTAATTCGTTATTAGTTTTAGGTGATGAAAATTAATGATCGCTATTCGATCGTTCGCGGCCGCCACTCCTGGCGACCGCTGATTGCCGTCTGTCTGCGTTCGGCGCACTCGTGTCTGTATCCACATAGGATACATAGAATCACAGATTCTAGCACAGCCAATGAAGTTGATTGGTCTCCAGAGAAGGGATTGGACTCTCCATGAAACCACATTTTTGTGACATCATAGAAACTGGCAAAAGACCTTTCTTGTCAATTCTCGACACGTATTGCCAAATCCTCAAATTGGGAACTGTGCTGAATTCAGAGTTGGAAACAACATGAGACTAAGGTGTTGCGAGTCTCGTATTTGGCCATAATCATTCAATACTAATTCATTTCATTGCTTATTGGTTCAAATAGATTGGCTATGCTTCCGATGCATAGGCTGATAATTGCATCAAAAATAAAAACTATTGTGTGACTTTGGCGGCTCATAACTTTTGATCCGGTTACCCAACCTATGCACCCAGGGTCAAAAATGAAAGGTATTGATCTCTACTTTCAGATGGATTTGAGTGTTTGGGGGTAAATAGAAATATTGAACCTCATATGGCCACAACAAACCTATGTATCCTATGCATTACAGTGTATCCAAATGCATAGTACCAAGCAAGGCACTAGGACATGGGGGGTGCCAACCTGGGATGCATACTTATTTTTGTGGTACTATATCACAGTATACTGAACAGAATAAATTGAATCAAACTTTAGTTAAAAGGAGGGAGTATTGTTTAGGCAAAGTCTATTTCAATTTATAGTACATGTTTATACTTTTGAGACTTCCTTATTCCATTATTCCTATGATCTTGATGTATCGTGATTTCAGACTTCAAATTTGCAAGTGTTCATACTCATCGAGGCTGCCCGTAACACACGTGTACAAAACCAAGATGCGCCAAATCTACCACTATTCAGATCTTTCTTGTGTTCCACAAATTTGCAAGTGTTTGTACTCATCGAGGCTGCCCGTAACGCACGTGTACAAAACCAAGATGCGCCAAATCTACCACAATTCAGATCTTTCTTGCGTTCCACATGTGTAGGAATAATACACCCCAAAGGTATACCCAGTATACCTTTATCTGATATATACACATACATGAGCAATGTGTTAACACAACCTAGATGAAATTAACAAAAGTATATCTGCGTTCATTGGGAGAAAAGTATACTCAATACACCCACAACTTCCACCCCAAAGGTATCATGTGCTAGATCCTATGTGTTGTGTATACCCAATAATAGACTAAGTATGTATTAATACCATAGCTTCCACCCACGCGTCAATTAGTCACGTGGGGGGAGCTACATTTTTTCTAGTTCCAACAAAAACATTTTTCGCGTGAAAGGAGATACAATTTTTCTAGTTCCAACAACAAGATTAAGTTCCAAATATTTTAAATTCTTCTCAACCTAGGTATTGAGTGCAAATATGAGTCATTCCTTGCTGAAGATGGTAAATTGGTTATTGTACTGAACGCAAGAGGCATTGTATCGTACGATAAGTATGTACCTCGGTGCCTAGGCTTACATCTCTCAGTATCTACTGCGATACCTACTTACCTACATAACAAAGATATATACCAGGAGACATAGTGGTAGGATCAATAGGTAGCTCCGATATGTAGGAAAATAGTGTGGGCAAACGGGATATCCATGAGGAGAAATGAGTCCCTCTCAGAGGGACTCATTTAAAATGAATCCCTCTCAGAGGGACTCATTTTTTTCAGTTTTCCCAATGTTGATCCAATGCTTCCCTGACCCTCTACAGGCCTCTATGGATATGCATTAGCCTCGGGGAGGTTGTTTTTTCACTTTAGTAGGCCGTAGGACCCTAAACTAGCGATAATCGCAGAAAAATGAAATATTTTTTGCAATGGTCATCACTCATCACGAAAACGACAGAACGTTGACACATCTCACTCGGAGTTGACACAGCGCATGCTCATAAAAAATAACAACGACCATCTATCGCCAGACCTCATCATCCCGCTAGGTCCCTAAATCGAGTTTTTCAACAGCAGCGCCACAGACGCTGCGCTCTCAGGGAACCCTTTGGTTGGTATCGAACAACATCTCCCCGCGAGTAGCGTCGGAATCATCCACGGCGTGCGGAGATATTGGCACTCCACTTGCCCAAGACCGTAAGTTCTCGCGCCAGACCATCTTTGTCTACGCCATCGTCTTGCGACCTTTGGCTTGCCATTGCCGCGCCACAGCTCGTCTCCATCAGGAGCATGCGCCGTGCCCAAGACAACGACCGTCATCTTAATTTTCATCATTGCTCTTTTTTCTTCTATTGTCGTCGAGGTCCTCTGGTGCGAACGACGGCGCGCCGCCCTCCTCCTTTGTCCCCGGCGCGTTCGTCCCGTTGCCCGCAGTGCCGTTGTCGCAACCGCCGTCGCCAAGGGGCGAGCGTCCCGATTTGTCTTCGAGGGACGCGCCGAGGGACGCGGCGGCGCTTATTACGGCGTTCCCCCTGTCGTCGACGACGATGACGATGATGCCGTTGCCCCTCGCAGTGTCCGCGGGTCGCCGCCAATGACCCACCACGTCAACCGTCGCGCCTCGTCGTCGAGGGACGCGGCGGCGGCCACTCTCGTAACGGCGTTCCCCCCGTCGTTGACGATGACGTCGTTGTTCGTCGTCGCGTCCGCGGGTCGCGGGTCGCCTCCAATGACCCACCCCGTCGACAGTCCCGCCTCGTCGTCGAGGGACGCGGCGGCGGCCACTCTTGCCACAGCGTACCTCCCATCGTTGATGATGACGTCATTGCCCGTCGCGGCGTCCGCGGGTCGCCTCCAATGACGTACCCCGTCGACTGTCCTGCCTCGTTGTCGAGGGACGCGGCGGCATCCACTCTTGCAACGGCATTCTGCCCATCGTCGATGTTGATGACGTCGTTGCCCGTTGCGGCGTCCGCGGGTCGCCTCCAATGACCCACCCCGTCGACCGTCCTGCCTCGTTGTCGAGGGATGCGGCGGCGGCCACTCTTGTGATGGCGTTCTCCCCGTCGTCGATGTTGATGACGTCGTTGCTTGTTGTGGTGTCGCACAGGAGAACACGAAGAGCGCGGGTCGCCGCCGATGACCCCCCCCCAGGGCACGTACGGGGACTCGCGCGCTGGCCTCCTCGTCAGAACGTCGGTGGGCCTCTTGCTCGGTCCGGTCGTCAGGCTCTTGCTCAGGCGCGGACACACCCGTGCCCCGTCCCCGGGTCCCATCTCTCGTTATACCTACCGTCCCCGACGTCCTACAGCGTGTACACCAACACCCCGCCAGGTCTCCTCAAATTGGTAGGCCATGGCCGACCCCACCAGTAGCTTGAGGTCTGAAGCGGTCGCCGGACTCCTCGTCGTACAAGAGCACATTTCTATTTATCCGCCATCTCTGACATCGTTATAATCCCCCCCTCTGTTCCCCCTCTCTCCGTACTGGGCGTCTTGTTTGACGTCGTCGGAATCTCTGCCTCAGTTTCCTGTTCCGCACGTTCAAATCGCACCCGTCACCTACGGCTGAAATCATAGTGAAAACGAGCGTTTCAAACGGCAATAACGCTCAATTTTCTCCGAACGTCCGGCCGTTCAATCACCGTGTTACGTGCCGTGCGTACGCGTATAGCCGACGCAAAGGCGGCCCTGGCAGGGCCCCTCAAATACCTGAGGCCCTCGCGTCGATCAAGAGAGACCGGCGGTTGTGAAAAGAGATTGCAAGAATTGCCGGAAAAAGATGGTGGGCATGTCCTATTTTGACGAGAGGGCCTTGCTCGACTCCATCGATTTCGGTGCAGAACCTCTCTTGTTTGAATCTGAGGAGGACAAGGCTGCGGCCATGGAGGATGTCAATCAGTCCGAGGAAGAGAGAGGCTACATCCACGAAGGAGGGATAAATTGCGATTGGGAAGACGATGAGGTCCCGTCTGGTGGCTTCCCTCCCAAGATGGCGGACTTCTGCAACGCGGACTACTCCCAACAACCCATCATCACTGTCGACAAGGCTAGGAGGGACATATTTGATCAATACAAGGACGAGCATCAATTTGTCATGGACATGATAGACAATCTTCCAGGAGAGGGAGGCGATGGCGGGGAAGACGAGAAAATTGACCGAATTATCACATTGCTATTTGGAAAGAGGAGTGAAATATACCGGCTATTCTACGACGCCCTCGGCATGCCATACGACAAATTTTGTCAGTTCCTCGCCACGTTATTCTTTGTTTGCCGCATGAACCAGAACTTATCTCAACTCTGGAAAGACGACGACATCCGGACCGAGCGCTACATGAACCCAAAGGTCTTCAACAGAGTTTTCAAACGCATCACTAGTTACGGAAAAGAAAAGCTATTTGGCAAGCTATTCTGGGAGAAGCTTGAGGACGCCTTCAACAGAACGATGACGGAGAACTTCGTCACCAAGTTTCATAGTAGAGAGGGCACGAACGGTAGATTTGCTTTCACACTCGACGATGATAAGGTTCACTTCAACTTCGGAACCATGAGAGACGTCGAGATTGGTGAAGAGTCTCGACTCAAGCGAGTTCGCCATGTACGAGACAACAGGCGAGGCATGAACAATCATCTGATTGCCTGGGCAGCTACGGACATCCCAATTGCATCCAAGTTTGAGCACGAGGATCATGAGACAATTTTTGATGTATTTTTGGACTTGATGAATACCGTATTTCAGAAGAAGACAAACGCAAAACCAGATCTGTGCAATAGGGCTTCTCTAGCAATTGATCGTGGCTACATGAGACATGCCATCATGGCATGGTGGCTTGCAACTGGTGGCGATCTTATTGGTACTGTGACAAGAGGCATGTCGTTTGTGCCATTTACTTTTGGAGATAAGAAGAGGCTTGAAGGAGCATTGGACATTCCAGTTGATGGCTACAAATGTGTCCACCAGAAGACAGCATATCACAATCTTGGACAAAGAGGCGAAAAGGCTAGGGCTCTGACTTGCACAGCTTACTGCAGTGGCTCCAGCTCTTCGGTGGCAATGTTTCTCTCCTCCCGTGAACGCCCTGTTGAATGGGAAATTGTTTTGGCCAAACCTTCTCAGATGAAAACTTACCAAGAGTACTCCAAGCCTGAGCGATCCAACACTGATTTGATGCGCCAATTTATGGATGGGTTTTCACGGATCTGGGGAGATCACTGGATTGACATTGAGGAAGACGATAGAGCCAATAGAGTAGCCAATGATGTTGACGAGTTTTTCGGCGAGCAGCCGGCAGATATCCGCCCTCACCCTAGAATTCTTCGCAGACAGGGAGTCAGGCCGTTGACATGGACACAACTTTGTGGAGCATGGTGGCTATGTCGGATGCTCTCGTTGACTTCATCAACGAGCGATAATTTGATCATCGCAGCAGCTAAATTTATTGGTAGTGACCATCCACTTCGAGATCAGTTTGAGTTGATCTTGAAGTTTGTGGGACTTTCGAAACTGCTACCAAATTCTGTCACTGAGGATAACAGCAGTGCATCTGACGATGATTCCATTAGTGATTTCAGTAATCCATTGGATGACGGCGTGTCCGTAAAGTCTATTGACACAGCGAATTCGATCAGTAATGAAATGGTACAGAGATTATTGAACCCGGAGTTATACTCCACGTAAGTGTTTATTGAATTATGCATTTGCTTTATGATAATACCTGCTCAACAATACATCTTATACGTCCCTAACAATCATAAGTGATGGCGACATTCCTGACAGTGACAATGGCCTCACTGACTCCTTTGCCGATGATGACGACATCTTTGCTGATGATGACACAGGTGAAGCCCTGGCTGATTCAGACGCCGCCGATTCTCATGCCCTTGCTGACTCAAAAACTGACAACAACAAACTATCCGCCGCCACCGACGATGATGCCCCCGCCAGACGCAATGTTTTGCTTCTTGACAAACTGTCAGAGGAAGATAAATTATCAGAGGAAGATGAAGAGATGAATGATGATGACGATGAAGAATTCACGCCACTTGATCCTGACGCCGACGTTGGCTGGAGTATTGGAAGCGACGAGGACGATGATGATCTTTCAATTGCATTGGCTGATGAAAGAGCCAGTAATGATTCTGAAACAAAAAAATATACTCTATACAGTGCTGATAACTGGCCTGAGTTTGACGATCAGATGGAAATCACAGGAGCCAGCATGGGTGACGATGTAGATTTATTCTTGGCACCATTTTTGAGAAAGTTCAGAGGCGACATGTTTAATGATCTCATGCTTGAAGAGGCAAGAGAGATTGTCGCTGGATGTAACATCAGCTTTGTTCGCCAGTGTCTCGATGAGATTGGAGCTCCAAAGTCATGGTCTGGACAAAAGGCTCGCACTGAGTTGCTTGCTTGGATTGAGTTGGAGGATTATGTCCGGCCGTTGGCATTCAAGACCAAACCAGAGTTGCAGTCCATGGCAAAAGAAAATGGTTTTACTATACCCAAAACATTGAGAGTTGGGATCTACCGGAAAAGATTGGCGGATGCTTTGAATTCCAATAGAAAGGAAGGAGGCAACGAAGATAACGATGACACCACACTAGAGCAGTCAACAACACGGGCGTTGTTGAGGGCATCCTTTATGAAGCCCATCAAGAAGGGTGGTGGTGATGGACAATCGAAGTATTCTCTATTGGGCCAACGCATTGAGAAGACTGCTCTATCAACATTTGCATTCGCCAACGAGAAAGAGGATGAGTTGTTTGGGAAGATCGAAACTCTCTACCAACCTGGTCTTGTGAAAAGGAAGGACAAGCCCTACGTCAGAGACTCGTCTGACGGCGTTGCCATTGTCAAACGAGATGGTCAGAAAACAGCAATCCCAATTGAGGTGAAGGCGCGGGTGTCTCCTAATACATTTCATCGTACCATCTCTCGCTTCAATAAAATCAATGGTTTAGCAAACATGCCAGGCCTTGGAACCCATTCAACTTGCAAGTTCTACGAGCTGGATGCATCAGAGGAGCGTCTTCGAGGATTCATCCCCGAGAGCCACGACCTCTTCCAAGTGCTCCATCATGCATACACATACGGCACTAACGAGTGTTTCTACGTTATTGCAAGTCGAACACAATTACTCTACGCTCTTGACATTACTTTTTCTTCCGAGCTTCTCAATGCTTATAGCGACGTGCTCGAATGGCTCTACAAACAGACTCTCTATGAGTTCTATGTTGACGGCAATGCAGTCCCAGATCCATCACCACTTGTAATGGAAAGCTTCAGGAACGACAAGAAGTTGAAGCATGTGAAGATGACGGATCATGCATTTTGTAGTTTCCTTGGGCTGTGGCGGGGCATCAATGTCAATCCAACAAACATATTATTCCCTATTCCTGCAGTTGCACGCATCATTCCATTGCTTGTGGCGATTTGGAATGTTCTCAAGGGAGGCGGAGATACACTCACAAGACTAGATGATATCTGCCAGGAGCGTATTGGGATTCGGACAGATATCACAGTCGCAGTTAGCCGAGACTTGCTGAACTGTGGTATAGTATTTCATCGACTCAATCAGATTATAACCTCACAAGACCCATCAGACTATGATACGCTCTACCATCTCCGTAACGCAGCAAGCAAACGATCAACAACAAAGCAGCCTTTGAAGAAGCTAAGCAACAACCTTCTCCTGCGAGCAGAGATTGGAGATGTTGAGAGGAACGAAAAGAAGGGACAGACATTTGAGCTGGCAAATTGCTGCCAAAGCCCTATTGAGCCACCAGTCAGAAAATCTGCTCGTCAAACAGCAGCCAATACTCCCTCAGTTTGTTTGCCTTGTGTTGCTGCAATAAGTGGCAAGACTCCCAGAAGAGGAAGTTCACACAACAAACCCAGTGCTGAGTTTGTTAATCGTTGCAACACTTGTGATGGGAAATACCCCGCAAAAAAGATATTGGAAGGGAGCAAAGACCAGTGCAGAGATTGCAGTGTCTGTGATAGGGTTTGTCAAAACTACTGTTTTGGAAAACATACAGCTAACACATTTTTGATGAAGGGAACTCTCACTCTGGCAACTCTGCTGGTACAAAACATTAATTTTGGCAAGGTCTACTGAATAGAATTGTTTTAATCTCATGCTAGCTAGGAGGAGCTCGAGAGACGGGAGGATTGTCATGGCGTTGTTCATATTAATGTTAATCTAAGGTCTATCTCACCACTTACCACACATAGGCCATTAGCTACCCCATACATACTTCTTTCTACTGCGTTTGGTATACATCTAGTACATACTCAGGCCAACTCACACCTACCTAGGCGTGTATATGACCTGCTGCTGTTAGATACGCTGAATGTATAGAACAATCTAATAGATACTCCCTCTGTTTGCACAAAACATTAAAACATTACCCTCAAGCCAATGTTGCCCATAATAGAAGGAGTATTGGATCTAGTAGCCATCTTTCACAAGCAGTCAAGTTGCAATCATAGATTTACACATAGTAAAGGCCGTCAAATTGACATCAAGACCTGCGCTGAAATTGGATTTCAAAATTTTGGACACCAATTTATTCATTCTTCAGTGGTTTGAGCCTATCCAGCTCTACGCCTAAGTACTGTTAATCACCTCTAGTGATTGACTGAGTGCTTCCATGCACTCTCTCCCCTTAAAAATATCCCAAAACAAAAATCAACGATGGCTTCGAATTTGTATTCTAATGCCCCCCTCAAATCATAGTAGTGGTTCAGACACACAGGTCTTAGTCCACTATTTACTCTCGTAGGTACCAAACCTAGGTACTTTCCTCAGCCTTGAGGTTGATGGTAGTTCAAGCACTTGCCAAAAGGCCTAGTCTACTCTATGGTCATCGCTTTGTGTTTCAGACACACAGGTCTTAGTCCACTCCTCTGCTGATAGATCACTCTCACTGGGCTATCGCTAGGCGATACATGTGCCCTTGCAGCCACAGCTTTAGTTTTCAACTTGTGCTGGAGTACGATCATTCACTAGCGGACATTTACCTGTCGCCAATTGGTTCTTGCTCGGGATCAATACTTTCATAAGTAGATCCTGTAGGTCAGCCTAACTTCATAACGTAGGACCAACTTTGCACTGTAGATCAAACTTTTCATTGTAGACAGGCCCGACTTTGTACCATATACCTCACTTGCTCGTACATAAGAGGTGGATACTCATAGATGCTTGAGCCCGGCTTCTCAATATTGAACTTTGTACTGTAGGTATGCATGTAGCGTTTCTACGTCCTCCCCTATCTCTTGGGGTCAAGACTTCAATACCAGCCGATCATACTCTTCAAAGCTTTGCAAGGTCAAAACCTATCTCAATATTTGAACCCCAGCTTGTTGACACTTGATTGCACATAGACTTTCTTCCTTTGTGCAATACCCCTGCGTAAAGCGTGAAACATTTCTTTGTGTCAAAGCACTTTTGTACAAAGAAAGTAGACTTCGCATGTTCTTACACCAGAATAAACGATGGGTATGGTAGAAGTAGGTACCATAAACCTTCTCACCGTATCAACATTCAGCATGAGCATCGATTTCACTTGGACATTCGACGTGTTGCTTGCCAATCTCCTAGTAGCTAGATCACTGCTCACTCTGTTAATGCGACAGCTGTCAGTTGTGCTGTAACCCGTCTTCTAGTTTGCAGCAACCATAGGCTGGTAAAGTCGCAATATTCTTCATGCAAAGCTACCGGAGGCCTCAGTGTCACGCGATTATCTCCCCGCGAGACAATACGCTAGGTAAATGTGACATAGCACATTATATTACCATCTGTGATTTACCTTCCAACTTTGTCGTCACGAATACATCCTGATGCTTTCCAATCAAGGCAATGAGGCACAGATGCCAATTCAAGCTGTAGCTTGAAAATTAATCTAACTAATGATAGCAGGAGCACTTCACACTTTTGCCGATCTGTGCCTACCATCTCTCATTTTGTGTTCATCCAATCATATGGCTAGTATCTCACTAAAAGAAACAACTGGTGATATTCATGATCGTCCAGGATTCAACGTGACCCTCTGAATCACAATGGGACTCATTTTTATATAGGTTCCCAGTGCATGCAATACCTAAACATGGCATTTGGCTCCAACTCATACTACAGATTCCTGAACAAATATTTTGGGAATCTGCAAGCAATAGATATGCCAACCCAATTGATTCCAACGCAAGACTCAAGCCCTCCTTATCCTAGGCTGTGATTTTGTTTAAAGTCAAAGGAGTCGGTCTCAGACAAATTCATACTAAAAAGTATCACAGGGTTGCTTATTAAAAATTGCGCGAACCATGAGGAAGAGTAATCTTGATTCATGCAGCATGACACGACAAGCAACAAAAGTTAAAGGGTTCTCCCAAGCAACCTTAATGTGGAGTCACCATCCAAATAAGTGATGGATGTCCTTCCTTTTTTTATCAAACGCCAATATTCCAAACATTGGCTCAGGGCGCTCACTGAGGTGGGAGCAACTTTGTCATCATGGAACCCAATATAGGTAATAATTTTACCTTATTGATGACATAATCTACATATCTATCGACCAACACCTATTATTTTCGATTTGACTCAAAATCTAGATGATTGTATCTATTTGTAT
>JALLOY010006659.1:0-10619 GCA_036939835.1 Thalassiosira delicatula
CCAAATCCCCCGTAACCTTAATAGTAGTTTTCAGGGTCCCTTAGGAATGGGGAATTGGTCCGGGGGCCCTCGTAGGGCTAATAATCCCTTAGTTATAGATATTTCAGGTTTATTAGTGAAAGCTAGTGTTTTAGGTCATTTCTAATGTGAAAAGGTCCTTGACCACCCCAGAACCTAATTTTTTTCGTCAAAACGCCACCAAACCATTGCATGGTTGTTCCATTTGGGGGGACAAATCTCACTTTTATTGTCCCCACCTCATAGACTGTGATAATTGGCTTCGAATCAAATTTCCTCGAAGGGGAGGGAATATCGATGGGAGTGAAATTTAAAATTCGAAATGATCATTTTCGACGTTTCGAACTTTTACCCCCGTCATTATTCCCAACAACTCGACCCCCCATCTCCCCACTCTTTGTCATCATTCTCTCTCCAGCTCCAGAGTGAATAATACCACCACATCTAATTATATCACCGGCAACTATGACACGGTGGGAGATCCGATCAGCGCCGTCAACGAGGGCGACTGCGCCAACGGAGAATCCCCCGACAAAGGCGAGAAGCATCGCGTCGACGACGCAATCGTCGCGGCCCAGCGATGGCGCAGGGTCCTCCAGGGAGCCGTCGAAGCCATGGTCCCTGCCGCCGCCCTCCTTTGCCTCGGCGTCAACGTGGTACGCTCCGAGGGCCCGACCCACGACGATACGGTAGGTGGATGGCGATGGCGGGGGGGGGAGAAAGAGGATCATCGAGGACGGGAGCAGGAACTGGATCCACACGATTCCGTTACCGCCAACGGGGAGGACTTAGCGGGGGTTCAGCAATGGGGAAAAAATAACACAACAATCAACGGGTATTGACTTTATTGGCTTTTGTCGAAAACACCGCAACGACGCTCCTACGATCGCAATTACTGTCAAGTTTGAAGGCGGCCCTGGCAGGGGCCTTTCAATATTCCTGGCAGGGGGCGGCCCACCCTTCTTCGTCATCTCCATCCTCTACATTTGGATCGATCGCACGGGTGAGACGGAAGGATATTTTCACCTCCTCTGTCTTAGCCTTCTTCATCACCCATCTCTTGTGAGTAGATATCTCTGTGCCATTGCTAGCAAAGATATCTCTTACCTTGTCTAACTTATCCTCCTCTCCCTCTTCCGATAGAACCAACCAATCGGATTCATCCACCTTGATGAATTCGCATAACAAGTCACACTTCGTTGCCTTCTCCAATTGCTTCGCCCGTCTTTTTGTACTGATGATATTGGCAGATTTGCCATCAGATATCGCAGACACTAACCCGAGGAATTTGCCAAAATTTGTTTGCCATGTGTCGATTGATGTTGCTGGTTTCAACAAGCTTGATTTGGTAATTTTTTTGGCATGCTTCTTGTACTTTGCCCAGAATGCTGGGACAATCGCCTTCACTTCGCGCTCAAGCATGGTGACTGGCATCTTTTTCCACGTCTCTTTGGTAAGCAGTTTTGAGATTTTTGCGAGCATTTCCTTTTCTTCTCTTGAACTCCAATTAGCATCGTGTATGGTTTGCCAATTTTTTGATTCTTGCCGATGTTCTTCTAATGTCTTTGTCACACGTCTACTGCTCGTCAGATTCTTCTGTTGCTTTGCTCGATGATTAACAATCATCTTACTTGCATAATCCTCATTTTCGAAACGCATTCCCTTCTCCCTTTTGGCAGAGATAGTGTTTTCCAATCGAACTTCCTCAGGAATACGCTCGATGATGGCGCGTTCTGTATAGAGCGCGCTCAGTTCCACCAACTGGATTCCAGCGTGATGGCAAGTATATTTTCTATCAGCATGTTTTACCGACGCTTTCCTCTCTTTCTTATCCTCTTCCTCGTCTCTTTCTTCTCTATCATACACCATTTTACGACGAGCATGTCTCTGTCTATAAACAGGTCCCATCATGTATCTCAATTGGGCATCGTTCCTCGCAAATGATCGCTGTCCATCCCAAGATTCTCGCTGGAATCCATGAGCGGCTTCAATAATTCGAGTCGCAGACATGGAATAAGCAAAATTGCACCACAGAAGATCAAATGTTTCTGGATGAACGTCGGCAAAATCCATCAGTCGAGTTGATGAGTCTACTGGCCGAGGCGTTCCTCTCTCGTGAGTAATCATTTTCAGTTCATTTCGACATTTGCATTGCATGAACCCAAATTGTCTCAAAAAATGAATGCAATCTTCTTCGGTCCCCTCCAACTTCTTGTGCATGCTCCTTTCGAATTGAGACATATTTTGTGTATCAACAAAACTCCATGTCAATTCGCCATCAATCAAACGAGAATTATGGGCATCGTATTCAAATACGGTGTCCAAATCCAATCCTCCGTTTTTGCAAGCCTGTAAAATGGCTCTCAATGCTCCTGCTCCATATTGCGGGTGAGTAACCAAAAGAAAAACCAATGGAGGTGTAAATATATCATCTTGCATTTTTGCCATTTCATCGTACGCCGCTTTAATCCCTGCTTGGAGTTGTTCTTTTTTCATTTCTATAATTCCAGTAATGCGCTGGCGTTCGGTATTGTCATTGCAAGCGTCCGCTTGAGTCTGGAACAAATCGAAGAGCCTAAAAGTCTCGGGAAATCTTGACTCTGGATTCTCGAGTGCTCCCTGCCAAAACGGAATGGCTTGGTCAAGCAACGAAAATGCGAGCTCAAGCGTTCGGAAGCCAGGTCTTTCGGTAAGTTCACCTGGCATTGCATGCCATGCATGTTGTGCTTCGAAGAATCGACCTGCTTCATATTCGAGGGAACAATGCACTTGGAGTTCCTCCATCATCACCATTGTCACTAACTCATTGAGACGTCCAGTTCTCCAATCGTTCTGAAATGATGCCAATTCTTTGAATAACAAAACCCAGAAGGAGTCTCCATTTTCATTGGTTATGTATAGTCCTTCCAAAATGTTTTTGCACGCCTTGCCATTTGAACCCCACCGGGTGTCTAACTCTCTTGATGGTTTTGGCATCCAAACTTTTGAGTGATCGCCAAGAATCATCTTTGCTATCATCATGTACGTTGAGGGGTCTCTGATGTAAATGTCCCAATTTGCCTGAATTATCTGTTTTACACGCAACAAAACACGCAACAAAACACGCGACAATCATCCAGAGGAGACAAACGTAAGTAAAATACACACATCAATCAACCAGTGGGGAAAAGGTGAGTACTAACCTGGCGATGATGTATTTGTTCGTGACATCCCTTTTCAGTCTTTCCACACGCTGTCTCACTGAAATGTTTAATGGAAAGTTGATGGCGATGGAAGAAGTCTCCCACACCAAATCCACGAATTTTGACTCTGTGAATGAACGTCTTATCCTCGTGACCGTGTGCAATTGCTCGATTTTGTACACCCTCCATGGTAAGTTTGCAATCCTTTTTCGCTGTATTGCAATTATCAATGCTGAATATTGTTAATGATGCCAAACTCTCTGGCGGAATAACTTGTTCAGCTGAATCCAAATAGTATTCTGAATTTGCTTTGCTGTCACTACCAGCAGGACTTGCTGCAGAAGCGACATAAAAAGACGGGTCAATCTTCCATGGGCACGCTGGGTCATGGAAGTCATTATTGCTGGTAACAACCATGCATACCTCCCGCTTGTCAGCCTTTCCATGGCACGTGCCATCCCCTCCTCCACCAAAGAAAATCCGATTGCCTTTAGGAGACAATTTATCCGTGAATACTTTGATTGATTCGCGGGTATCATACCGATCAAAGCTGTCTAGTCTTTGAATGTGGTTTTTTATTGTGGCGATACTTGGGAACTCGCTCTCCTTTAGAGCTCTCCCATTCGAAAGAACATACATTTCGTTGAATAGCCGAATAAAGGAAGCCCAGCCAATATTCGGATGAGAATAGAGTACGTGTCGAATTACCGCGGCAGCCTCTGAGGTAAGTTGACCATTTCTCATGATTTCAACTGGCAAATTGGTTCTGTTATTAATTCTCTCGATCATTGTTGCAAAATCGAGCAGGCGCTGGTCTTCTCGGACATAGACGTGCAAAAAAGGGAGTGAGTCGTTGATCCATGCCCTTACTTTGCTGAAATTTCTGCGCTTTTTCCCCATGTCTGACCTTTTCATTTTTTCCATTGTCTCATACTCCTCTACAGAGTAGGGAAGTCCGCCATAGCTTTGAATCTCGCTATTTGCGTGTGCGCGAGTTGTTCGTCCATCAATGGCGAGAAAGGCTATCTCACGTCGTCCTACTTCTTTCTGCTCGCCTCTCATCCAAAGCTGTTTCAACGTGCTGAAGTTGAAGAGGCTCAGAACATTATCATCTTCATTCATCTCGTCGATATAATCACTTTCAGGTGAGATCACAATGGTACATGGCCTCTGACGTTTGTTTGATGGTGCTGACTCAATTACTACATTGTCATTGTTATCTGACGCTGTCAAGTTCCTCCTGCTTCTTCTCACGGCAATGATTTCGAGCATGGCGGATGGTAGAACATACATTCGAACGAGCATATCGATGATCTCGTTTTTTACGAGATCCAATATGGTTGGAGAGATATCGCTGGGACTAGTGCCACGACCAACTGGCGCATCCCATACGTTCCAAAAGTGGACCACAATCCATGGTAAGTGAATGCTTTGGTATGCTTTTGAATTCTCATTTCCGTCAATCCAATTGCGCCAATTATCTTGCCGGAACTTGGCCCACTCTGGATATCTTTGGACGAGAGTTTGGTGAGTGCCGATCACGTATTGCGCAATTTCTCTTTGTATTTTAGGAGAAATCTCTTTGTTTCGCCTGCTCGCTCGACCTATGAACACAAATCTACCGCTTTGGCTAAGAGCGTCTTTGGATGGCTGGGAAAATTCTTGTGGAGGGACACTTTTCTTGCCAAAATCTGTCAGATGGAGATTGAGTAAGTTGTCGCCTGGACTCGTGAGATTGATTTTGCCATCATACGGCGCTGGGTTGGGTGTCCAGCTCTCATTTTGCTTCACTCCTCCATCTGCAATGCACTTGAAGAAACCATTTGCTTCTGCTGTTGTGATGCCAATGCTCTCAGCGTAGTGGTTAATGTCGAAATACCACTTCGAAGGGCGTAGGCGTTGAGTAAACTCGAGGATGCCGTGTAGGGTTGGCATTGCTGAGCTGGCGAGTAGCAGCAGACACAGGGTATTGGCCAACCGGCTGGACAAAGAGCATTCAGTAGTAGCAGTAGAAGGGGACTGCAAGTTAGATCATCCGAATCAGCGGCCTACGGGCTGAGATCGATTCGTATGGTGGAGGGGGTCTCAGAGAGGCAAAATGCCTTCAAAGTTAGGCAATTCACATGATAATCAAATTTTAAAATTCGAAATTACAATGCCATTGAACATCGAAATCTCCATTAAATTTGGGATTGGATGGTGATAGTTAGGGAATAGATTGATGGATCAAATCTGAGGGGGCCTCGGCCAAAGACAGACCAATGACATTTCAAAAATTGCCAAGATCTCGGTGAAAATCGGCTCAATCGAAAAATCGAAAGTTCTAACATAATCTAGAGACAATTCTGATCATGATAGTGTCATTCACTTCTTAATCTAGTCAATGGTAGCCTACTCTACTTACTTATTATTTTTTCATTGAAATTTGGTTTTGTTAGTAGACTTATTACCATCACTACCCATAACCGCAATGACACATGTGCACTCTCGTTCCATCATCTTTAGACATTTGAAGCCAGCCAATATTGGCTTTGACACAAATGGTGGTGTGAGTACCACTCTTCTACTGCTATATTCTCTAAACTTGTTCATGCATATTTTATTGCTCACCCGTAATGTTTGAATGTATTAATAACAGGTCAAGATCTTTGACTTTGACTTAGCTTGTATCACGCCTAAAACAGCCATTGTGATATTAAAGTATGTATAATATCAGGTGCTGGTTCATCTAGGTGAGTGGTTTGGGTGGGAATTTCATCAACCCCATGAACCCCCAAGTATTCCCTTTTATTATTGATGTCAATATTTCATGCATTTCTACAAAACAACCTTTTTTACCCAGGTATATGTCACCTGAATGCCTCTGCAGTGAACCATACAATATGAAGGCGGACATGTACTCTTTTGCTGTCGTTTTTTGGGAGATTCTAGCTGGCCAAACTCCATACGAATTTACAAGAACAATGCCACGTCTAGCTCAATGTGTTGTGAATGAACATGGTTGACCTAATATTGACAAGAGTTGGCCAACAAATATCAATCGTGTGTTGGAAAGTAATTTTGATGATGACACCAAAAGGCGTCCAGTAAGCACATTTGACGAGAACATATTATTGTGACTATGAGTTGTAAAACTTTGTGAAAAGTCCTGTTTCTCAGTTAGCAGAGGGGGCTTCAGAGCTTAGAGAGAAGAAGCCCTGGCTGATATAAGGACTGTCAAGGAGGATCAAGGGAACGAGTGTGAAATAGTCAAGCCAACAGCGGCAGCAGGACAGTGTGAAAAAACTTGCAAGTCTCTCCAAGTTGAGATTTTTGAGATGATGTTCTACGTTGTTATTCTCGTCTTCTCACTTTCCCTCCCACTCACCACCCCCTTATCCTTTCCCATTGTATTGGAGATAAAGGGCTGTGTGGGGGAAGTTATGGGGGAACTTCCGGACGTATGTGACTGTGCTGGAGGGGCTGGAGGGGGGTGAGCTTTATCTTTTGTCCTCCTCTCTTGTGTTGCTACATAATATTGTGCCAATTATTTTCCTCGCCCTTGACAGCTTACCCCATGCGGAGCCTTGGTGCACTCCCGGCCGGGAAGTTTAGGATCAGCCTTGCAACCTCCTGTGACACGTGATATCATCCTCTGTCAACAGGGATTAGCAGGAGAGGAGAATGGGGGTGGAACAAGGCAAGCGAGGGAATTGCTAGTTGGGAATGGGGCAATATCTAGGACTAGGAGGAGGAGGGTATGAGTGCTGCATTTATGTTTTCTTTGCTAAGCCAAATACATCATCATGAGTACCATACAATAGATAAAATTAACAACTCTAATGTAATTTGATATCAAAGTAGAAACCCCTATAATATTATAAATAGGCGTACAGAGTTTGTACTTGATCGTTACAGGCTGGGTAGTATACTCTCTACTGTTTGTACTAATCTGTGGACTGTTTTGGGTTCTACAGGACCAGTGGGATCGTGGTTCCCTAAGCAGAAACAAAAGAGTGCAGCTACGAAGGCAGCATTATCAAAAATCAAAAAGGCAAATATGGTAGTAGCACAGCCTCCCAACACTGATGACAATGCTACCATTGCAGTATACGACAAAAACAACAAATCTGAACATATGCAATCAACAACCAGAATGGAAGCTGCAAATGAATTGTCCAACAAAGTTGCAGACAACGCTCATGCCAAGTATGTGTCATTCTTCAATTACAATCCCAAGCAGTTGACAGAACAGAGGCTTAATTTGGGATAGCCGGAGGAGTTGCAGAGGACAGTTCCGCTGACAGCAACACCAGTGCAAGAAAGAAGGCCGAGGATGTGAATGGAGCATTGGCAGCGGCAGATGATAATAATATTGCGAAGATCAATACTTCTTTGGGCAACAAGACACCAGTTGTAGTCCAGACGCCTGGTTCAAAAATCACGGGTTCGGGTTCCAAAGAGAGCCCAGATAGTCCACCAATTATTGTAACAATGCCTCCTTGTGAGCTGCTAGCAAGGAGGGGCTCAACTATGGGATTCCAACCCAAGGAAGTGTTTCAGATACCGCTTGATGCGCAATCCTGCCACAGCTTACGCTTACCCGGTCATGTGTGTGTACTGGATCTAATTGCTTATCGTAGATAACATACCATAATATGGATGCTCTACCATATTCCTAAAAAGGTGTGCCCAAATCCAATAAATTGGTCGGCCCACTCTCTCAGATTTGCCTTCGACTTCAAATTTGATGCTAGTTTTTGTCTGCGCCCCCCAAAGTAACTTCTAGCCAGTGAATACAGCCCATTCGTCTGTCGACCCCAGTGAGAGTAGGCGCACCGTGACTAAATTGTCCGAGTAAGAACGAAACAATGGACAGGTAGGGATTGGGGGGGGTTGCACACTTTGCCCGCAGCAAAAAGAAGAAACGAGGAAAAAATTGAAAGAGTTAGCAAGAGCGATACCAACACAATCCACGGCAAGTTCACAGAACCTAGTACACCTGCACAGCTTGGTAAGCTGTGTGTATATAGATATTACATTGAATCAGAGACGCAATACAAAACATACATCACTGGTGACAATCTAGGGCCCTCGTGAAGACAGAGGAGTTTACAAACGCCCAGCAATCTTAGTCTGGCGCATCGGCTTTCACGGCGTCCTTTCGTTGGGTGGAGGTGGACTGCTCATAATTTGTACGCAACCAAAAGTCTGCAGGAGGAAAATATATCTTAATTATGAATGTGCGGCCAAAATCAAACAAACACCATTATTAATACCACCTCAATTGTTTCTCATCGAGCTATTGCTTGAGCTTTTCTTCTTCATTTATCTCTTTATGTTGTCGTCCCTTATGGGTGAGCATATGTTCCTTGTACATATGATGTCCGTCATATCTGTCGGCCCGGCCGTATTCCTCTTCATCCTGTTGAACCATGGCTATCAATTCCTTGTGCCTTGATTCGACGTAACCTGGGATCTGAAAGGCCAGCGGCAAGGTGATGTAATTTTGATTGGTGTTCTTGTTGTTGTTGCTTTTGTCAATGTTTTCGTAGTTCTTAGACAATCTTTTGAAGTGCTCAAGTCCGTTTTTTACCCGACGTTTTCCTGACCCAGTATCGTCTATTCCGTGAGCGCACTTAACCAACACATTCATGTCTGGATTCAATGCGCCGAGGGGAATTGCAATGTCTCCGTATGCGTGTTTGACAGGGTGCCCATATGTTTGATACTTGAATCGAAGAGCCTTTGGATCGACAAAGAAATTATGCTGACCAGCAATCATTTAACGTAAGTAATCCAATGTAATTCAATTCAATATGATCCAATTCGCGCAACCATTAATACATTGATGATTTGCCATAAATAAAGTCCAGGTGGCGAGAAGTCCAGTCCTTACGAAGAATAAATTTCGGTACAATGCAATTGATAGGTCCTGTAGACCACTCGGTATGACGACGATACTAAATGGTAACACAATTCTACTTACCAAATGATAGCCCAAGCCTCCATACCGTAGATTTCCTCCCACGTTTCGAAAATCGACACCATTGTACAATGGATAGTATCCTGTTCCATTGACACCGTTTGGGATTTTGCTGTAGTTATTCATCCAACCAAACCCAGGAGGTCTCGCCACTCCATCCCTTTGAATGGGTGGGTGTAGAGCTACGTCCCCAATGCCCTCGATACAGGCACCAACGACCATTTTACTCCGGAGCCAATGGAATAAACCATCCTCCGTGTCGTTGCTTTGCTGGATGCAGTCGGGGGATCCCTCCCACATGGGAACTCCGAGGCGGAGACCGGGATTCCGACACGTCTCGCTGTTGTATTCCCCCGTAGTATCCCCGGCATTCCAGACACCGCTGGTGGCTTGACCAAGTCTCTGGTCGTTGATTTTGCAGACCAGCAGGGCCTCTAAGAAATTGCGGGATATCAATTCGTCGGGATCCATCATCCACCCGATATCGTCTCGCTTCATGCCTAGTGCCTTCCATTCCCGCAGGATCCGTTCCCCCATCTGGCGCTCCCGATTAAGGTTACGAAGATGGCGANCGCAGGATCCGATCCCTCATCTGGCGCTCCCGATTAAGGTTACGAAGATGGCGATCCTCGTTGACGTACCGGGCAAAGCGAACGATTGTGGCGGGACCATAAATGTGTTCCAACACCCTTCGCTCGTCAGAACCCTCAGCGAACCTCAATGGCCGTGGAGAAAAACTCTGCGTCCGGTTGCTCTCAACCAGTGTGATTGAATGAAATAGTCCGTGTGCTTCCAGCGCTCCGGCACCAATGGCGTGCCACGAATCATCGGCAATCAGGGTGCCGGCGAAAATCCGTCGTTTTCTGTTGTCGGGGAGAATGCTCGAACGATTGCCAAAAACGTTGGGGAATTTCCCGCAAATCTCGTCCGCCGATTTATGACTTCCGCTGCCTGTTGCTGTTTCTGGTGCGGTTGTGGATTTTATAACCTCTTCCATGAGAAGCAACAGCGACGGATGGGATCGCCAAGACAATAAAAGTGGAGACGATGCCGACAATAAGCCATTGTGAATACCAAGACCAATCTTGTTCGGATTATCATTTCCGCCTCGTTGCTGTCCTCTAACAACGAATCCATTGAGTTTGAGTTGTAAATCAGGTGCACTTGTGCTGATGACCGACAAAAAATGAAAGGAAACAAACAAGCACGTGGAAATACCCGCCAAGAGCGCTGTTAAAATTGCATTTGGAAAGACGGATGCCGCCCATGGCTGCCGATGCCAATCTCGATGACGATCTCGGTGTCTAATCAAACCACGCATTGGCATTGCAATATTGCGATGTGTACTGCTGTCAGTTACTTAATGTAATCCCACTAGTGTAGTTACTCTATCTATCAGAAAAAGTTATCGTCTCTAAGTCGCGATAACCTAATTAACTACTGGTCGTGACCTT
>JALLOY010006666.1:0-11805 GCA_036939835.1 Thalassiosira delicatula
GGGAAACACAATCGTAGAGAAGGGGATACTATTTGCGTCTTTAGCAAAGGATTAGCTTAGCAATATAATTATAACACAGGATAAGCCTATAGCCATGCAGCACCAACTACACATGGAGATTCTGCCAATCACTGTAATGACTTCACAGACAAGAGGAAGTTCTTGAACAAGTCATCATTATAGTCCAGGCGCAGGTGCTCATTTACGATATCGCTATTAAACTCAGCGAGGTCTTCGAAAAGGAGGTCGGTGTGGCATTCAAAGGAAACTCTTGTCTGCCTTGTGACTTGGCTCTCGCAGGATCTGCTTTTTGGCATGCGTACAGTGTTGTCGTCAGATATCGGAGGTGTGAGAGCAGATATATCCACCGGTTGTTGGTGCATGGCAGCCTTCCTAACAGACGGTATGGAGTAGTACATGAAGGGATCGCTCTCTCTCAATGCATCTAAATCGTGTGAAGATCTGATGTTGTTGACGTCTAGTTTCGTCGCAGGTTTTTCGAAAACTGTGGATATTGTCGATACAGAAATGATGTTCTGGCGGGATGTGAATTGGTTTGGGAGACACATTTTCTTAAAATAGGAGGGAAGACTCTATGAGTAACAAGTGGTTGCGGCGACAAGCCGTTAGCTGGCTGATGATAATCAATTGAGGGAAGAACAATGTCGAAAAATTATGTGATCAAGTGGAGCAATTAATGCTCGTTGTACCACATGCCAAGTCACGCAAAGCATGCAACAAAAAAGACTATCGTGCCACAGAGTTTTGCTAGATGTGATGGGATTGCTGGATGATATTAAAATATTTTTAGTCACTTTGTCTTGCATTGGATGGCACGGAGGGCAACTTCAAGCAGCACAAATTCGGTGGAACAATAGACATCACCATCATGATCGTGATTTGTGTCTGTCAATGGTCATTGTGCATCTTGAGGTCATGGATGTCACTGTTTTGCTTCAAGCATTCGAATGAAGTACCTGAAGCGAAGCTCGATGATCATCCAAGTAACCTCTACGCAGTCATCAAGAATAATAATAACTCCGCGGAATCCTCGATGCATTTTTTTGTCCTTCAGATTCACTTTCTCGATACATTGCTTGCTTAGAGAAGAGAGTACATGAACTTTCTCAAGGATCAACAATTATACTTCAATTAGTGATCAACATAATGCCAGAATGTTCCAGAATGTCTTCTTCACGAGATTACATACATAGAGGAATGAATAATTCAGACTTAACACATGGATTTGAAAGATAAGATGTTTAGCAAGGAGGTTCCTCGCTTGAAGTTGATTGAGAAGAACATTGGTTGTAACATCTTGCACCTCTCGTGATGTAGCAGATGTCCCAAGGGAACGTCGTGATATATTATTATATATTTTTAGTTCACATGGTATACCACCAATGCCTCCCGACATGATGTCATTCGGATCGCATTTGCGGATTTTATATCCCAGATGTGCATGCGTGACTTTGGGGGCATAGACATGTATTCACCAGTAATCTTGCCAGCTCTTTGGGATGACAGCACTCTTCCTTCCCCCTCATGTTATTTCAACTATTGTAAGAGGGTACAATACGATACCTCTCACTTGAAGTTGATTGAGAAGAAAGCTGGATGCCAAAGCATGCTTTTCTCCGGAGGAAGCAGTCCTTCCCAGCGAACATCATGACCTAATTATTATTCCGAGAGTTCAGTTGCTGTGTACCGTATTGTACGTACAACCAATGCCCCATTGGGTAAAGAACATGTCCTCATAAAATTACTAGCAGCCGCTGCAAGATTTTTTAGCACTTGATGCGTTGTATGGCTGAGAGTGTAGAATTGAAGTCATAGATAATTAGTAAAGTAATGTGCTTATCGCTTCAAGCAGCCAATGANGTGTAGAATTGAAGTCATAGATAATTAGTAAAGTAATGTGCTTATCGCTTCAAGCAGCCAATGATTTTGGTCATAGTTAGCTTGGGCCTTAAATATGACGGTAGTGACAGTGTGAGAACACACTTTCTCAAGCTATGCGGTTTTTATAAAGTTTTTAAAGTGAATGCCCATTTTACTTGGGCAATAGAGTAGTCTTGTGAGTTTTAGTAGAGCTATCGTGTGACGTGTTGTTATATTCTTGCTGATCGTGAAAAATGACGATGAATAAGAGTCCTAACTACGGCTATGCAGTTTTTATATCATTGAACGTGAATGTATTTCTTACTTGGGCAATAGATTAGTCTTGTGAGCTGTACTCTAACTGCCGTGTGACGTGTTTTTACATGAAGACATCATATCATTGTGTTTGATATCATATATACAAAGTCTTTTGAAGTTTTTATCTTTTATTTTTTAGTGTTTGCTGTCATACAGGCAAAGTCTCTTGAAGTTTTCAAATTTTTTTGCGTGCAAACCAATAACACAAGCTGTTTAATCACTCTGTTTGGTAAGCTTGCTTTATGTAACTGTGGCTTCGGCAATTGTCATCATCCTAGCAGCGGTATGTCTTAATGGCTGTGGAATCAGATCATCTCGTTGTTTGGGTGGTGTGCTGAAGTGATTGTGTTGGGTGTTGTTATGGCGAAGTGTCTTTGCTTTGTGGTGGCAGTGGTGCGTCGTCTCCGGTTCGCCAGTTGGACTTTACGTTTTTGTTGCATCGTTGCTGTGCCAGAGTGAAGTCGTCTTCATCGTTTGCATGGTCTTCTGTTGGTATTGTATACTGTTGTCCTGGTGGTGACTTTTGGCGTTTTGGTGAATGTGGTTCGTCGTCTTTGGTTGCTCTCCGTCTCTTCATGCAGTCGCTGTGGTGCGTCTTCGTTGGTCCACCGGCCGTTGCAATGATTCATTGTGGTTGTTGCATTGTCTGTGAGTCTCAGTTGCCGTAAAAGGGGTTTCAACATTGTTGAGTTGTATTGTAGTCTCCAGCCCTCTCTCATCATGACTATTTCCACCGCTTCTTCGTAATTCTGCCAGACTTACAAAAGTCATCACACTGATTTTACCCATCAATTTTTTGAACAGAGGATTCACATTGAATAGGTGAGTTTGTTTCATTGGTATGAATGGTGTCATTTTCGTTGGGGCTTTGTTTGATTTTCACTCATGGTCTAGTTCTGCGTTTTATTGTCCAACATTATCTCATCATGAACATTCTCAATCTGTTCTTGTAATTATCCTTTCATACAGAACCCATCAACCCTGTCTTACCCGTCACCGTTTACTGGAGGATCAACATTTAATAGGTGAGTTTATTTTACTGATCTGTGCTATGTTCTTCTTTGATGATATACACTGACCTAAAAAATGCTATATTTGTCAACAGGTGAGATGACTGAAAATTTTATTTTTGCCTTGAGGAAGCTCTATGTCAGAGTCATGAGACACAACAATCATCATTTATTGCATGATTTCTGTTCGGTGGTTATTCTGCTTGTTTCTGTGTTGTTGTAGTGCTTGTATATGGTCGCATAGTGTCGTGTCATGTGACATTTTAGTCACTTTGTATATTATTATGTTGTGAGAAATTTGGTTTGGTGGTAGTGGTTTCTCGGTTCCTCATATTGTTGGGTGTTATCTGCACACATATTTTTACGATCACCAGTGGTCTTACTCCTTGGTGCAGCAATGATTGTTGTACTTGCCAGGTCATTCATCAATAATGTGTTGGCCTTCATTTACTGCATTTTGGGGGGTGTTAAAATTTGAGCTGGGATGCCACCAACAATTTGGCAGAATTTTATAATTCAGGGTCAGGTTGGCGTGGTGTTCCAATTTTCATGAGTTTGTCATGTTTGCTGCATTTATGTGTGCTTTTTGGTATAGGGCTAGTTCTTCGTTGATGCATCAAAAATTCTCTCATCATGACTGTTGATGCTGCTTTCTCATAATTCAGCCTGCCAGACAAAATCCATCACACTGTTTTACCCATCATATTTGGTCATAGATAGGACACGGAATAGGTGAGCTCTTTCCATTGATGTGTGTTATGTTGGTGTCATTTTTTTATCAGATGTTGTACACTCACATAATACTTGCCGTTTTTGTAGTCGGGTGAGAAGACTGATAATTTATTTTTGCTTTGAGGGGTTTGTGTTACAGTTCCAGGAGACACAACAATTATGAATTATTGTGACAGTTCTAGCGTATGGTTATCATGTTTGTTTCTATGGTGCTTCCGTGCCGGTTCGTAGTTTCGTAATATTGCACCATAATGGATGTGCTATGCTTGTCAATGGTTGTGTGTGGTGTTGGTTGTGCTTGCTTTCCTTTGATGACGATTTCTTTCGAAATGCTTGTTGCTGATAAGTTGTGAGCTGTTTCATCTAACAACACTGTTTTTTTCATATTATCACCAACAGCGTCATGTTTGAAGAACAGAGGACTACAGATGGTGCTGCTTCTATCGATATTGCTGGTGACAGCGGCAAGAAGGAAGTTGATGTAAGTGATTTGCATTGTATAGTGACTTTGTTAACATACATCACGTTGTGACTTACTTTGATATCATAAAGCCGACTGTTGTGCAAGAGGCACCTGATGTTGGTGTAAATTTACAAGAGGCAAATCATCCTAATTATTTACCAACAGATGAGGAGTTTATTGTGAGTCTTTTTTGTGAAGTTGAATTTTTGTGTGTTATTATTCTTACAAGGTGTTTTTTTTAGACATTCCGCCGTGTGCTCACTTTNGAAGTTGAATTTTTGTGTGTTATTATTCTTACAAGGTGTTTTTTTTAGACATTCCGCCGTGTGCTCACTTTTTTGCATGGAGGTGGTAGGATTCCCAATTTGCACCATGAGTCCACTTCCCTTGTTTCCTATGATACGAATCTCTCTCAAAACATTTCTACAATGAGTCAGAGTTGGACAAATGTGATGCAAGCTTTGGCCGACACTCTAGCTCGACAACAGCAAATTTTGGAGACTGGATTTAGTGGACTTCAACGACATAACCTGTTGGTGCAGAGAGGATTTGACAGATTGATTGAGTGCCTTTCACACACACACAGTACTTCGCTGTTAGAATCTGATTCTGGTATTGTTGAGTTTGGAGAAGGCAACCATAGCAATGATGGGCAAGATGACGAAAAGGATCCACATGATGGGTCGTATTGTGTGGTGTTGAAGCGTCCGGATGGAAAGCATTATCAGTACTGCCTGCCTTCTTTTGACGAAGTTTTTAAGTTTTTTGGAGGACAATCCAGAGTTACCAAGACACTTGATTCATTTCTTGACATAGCACACGTGCTGGCAGCTGCTGGTTGGAGTGTTTACCAAGATGATAAGGCGAAGACGATTTTGCCGTTCGTGCTAAATTGGAAGCCAAAATACAAAGGGGATATCCTTAGTCTTTGGTTGTGTGATTTCAATGACTGGAATCTTCCAAAAGTTCTGAACAAATTTGCGGCAGCCTTTCTTATAGTGGATGGAAAGCTTTGTGTTGCTGTGTTTGACTTATGGTATAATCAAGAGGATGTCAGCATGGAACCCAAACTGACTATTATTGTTCCACAATCACTCAGAAACAGCGTTCTACCAGAGAAGGAAGTGAAGTCGTTTTTTCATAAGGTGTTTAATGTTCCCAATCAAGGTGGCTTTGATTATTTGGACACAGTTGTGCAGAGGGTGGTTCCTGCTGATGAAGATCCCAAGCAACTTGAGACTTTGATTGCAACTGGTGTAAAGGTCAAAGACCTCATACCAAAGTTTTCCAAAGTGAAAGGTGTTGCTTTCAGAACTGACTTCACAGATGCGTTGTACTGGTTCTTCACTGTGTGTTGTTCTGGAAAAGCGGTGGAGACTATGTTTGTGAGGTCCTTATCAGAGCTGCAATCCTGCATCAAAAACAGTGATCCTCACAATTACAATAAGACATTCTGTATGGCAATTATGGAGGCTAATGTGTTTCTGATGAAGAGAAAATTTCTTTCTCTTGTTAACGATGGTGATGGCAAGCCTTTTGGAGAGTCTGCAACTGCTGATGATTTTGTTGCAGAGATGAAGAAGTATGGGAATCCTGGGAAGCAGTCTGGTTCAGGTATATTTGTCTTTGAATTTTTTATTTACATCATGTCACAATTAACTTATGTTTCTTTCTGCCAGCTCAATATAAAAAGAAGAGTAAAGTTGACAAGGAGGCTTCTGCCAGTGGTCTGGCACAGCCAGGATCAGGTATAGTCATTATTGAATCTATTTTCGTCTTCATTCAGTTACACTTATCTAAAGGTTTTTTTCTCCAGTTGAACACAAGGCCAAGAGGAAAACCGATAAGGAGGCTTCTGGCGGTGGTGTGACGAAAAAATCGAAACAAATGAGCTCTGTGCAGTCAAGTAAGTCAAAAAAACAAACTTGACCAGGTATGCTCTGAAAGCCCTCACCTTCTGATGTATTGAAAAGAGTTCTTTGCGTGGTGTAAGAAATGTTGTGAAGATGTAGGCCTTGCAGAAGAAGACGGTGAGAGGGACAATTTTTAATGTTCTAAAATTAAACTACCCCATATTGACACATCTGTTTTCTGTGTCCATAGTACTACAGACTTGCTTGTTTATTGGTATGTATTACCCAAAATCAGATGTGAAACTCAAGCCATTGTTTGCCAGGGATTTGAGACGCATTAACATATGTGCTGAGAAATACCCAAGTCTGTACATTCTTACCGCAGCTCTTGGGAATGACGATGCTGGCTATCCTGAAGTATTACTGTGTGAAAAAGACCGTCATTGCATTTATTCATTGCCTCCTCGTGGAAAAAATTTACTTACCGTTCTTCACCAAAAGTGCAAAGACTTCCAAGAGACCTTATTATACCAAGTAAGTTCATGCGCTTGGAACCCTTTGCATTTTACTGCCTTCTTACCTTGGAGTTTCAGATCTGTCTGGACCCATACAAAGTCAATGAACATTGCAAGTTTCAATACCCTGAAATGAAGATGCTGATTGACAACTTCGTTACCATGGTGAAATTTCAAAAATTTCAAATGGGTGCATTAAGAGATTATGTGAAGGTTAATGGTCCCCTCCACATTAGCGAAGGGAAAGTATTGGATGTATACGCCAATTTGTGGAAATCAGCAGGCTTATATCTTCCGTGGAACAGAACTGTTGCTGTTGCCATCACTTGGAATCTGCCTGTCCTATCCCAGTATTTCGCCATTTATCCGTTGATTGCTAGTACAATGGGAAACAACAGTCTTTTCAACATTTCTTTGTCATTCTGTCAGGAAACCGACAATTATGATCTTGATACGTTCGATAAGATGACCAAAGCAAAAATCAGGAATGAGGCATCGGCGAATAAACTGGAAGACAGATATGATGTTCATCGGGATAACTTGGTGTTGCTAGATGATGTATTTGGATTGGGGAATATTGACTACGTTTGCCTCAAGGTTTTGGGTTGCCACCATCCTGACTATGATGAATATGGGAATACCAACGTAAATGCATTTGGATTGAACGTAGGTGGTTATTTTCTACCAACTGACAGCGACAACATTGAATTAGGTGGTTTTAAATATGAGTCAGAAAGTGACCATCATTACAGTGCTTCATCTTCTGATTCGGACTTTGTTCCCAAAAAGGGAAAGACTGTCAGAAAAAAGAGACAAAAGGTCCAAGGTAAGCACTTTAAAGTGTGTTCAATTATTGAGTAACATTTTCATGATACATTCATTTCTCTCATAGGAAAAGCAAGTAAAACCAAAATTCAAGATATCATCAGTTCAGCTAGCGAAGACACTAACAGTGAACTTGTTGTCAATTCTGATCAAGAAGCATTCGATGGGGAAGAGAGTTTGGATGAATCTGTCAAATCTGACAAGAGCATTTCTTCCTATGAAATCTTTCATACAAACGATGGAACATTTTCTGACTTGGATTCTAAGAGTGCAGCATCATCCTCATCCAGCCCTCGTGAAAAGTTGATCGACACATTTGATGGGGAAGTTGACATAATGGATACGGATACTTCTGAGTCTGGTACTTCTGAGTCTGGTATGTAATCTTGTGGTGTAAAATGAAAATGGCTTCTTTTTATTCGATTTAAGTAATACTTGCTTTTGTAGTGTGCATGTCTTGCTCAAGTCAGTTTTTTCAGTATATGGACCAGACCAAGCTTGATGATGACGAATTGTCTTTTCACACTTATTTGTGTAGCCTGAGAAATAGTAATGGATTTGGACTGCTTGAGGTGAGGACTGAATCTTTGATGCCGAGAAGGATTGCTGAAAGGATAGATGAGCTTCAAATGGCATTCTTAGAAAAGCCAACTGAATTGAGAAAGAAATGGGTTTTGATTGATGATTTATGTCATTTCAAGCTGACAGATGAAGAAACAAATGGAGAATGCAATGCAGATACTTTTGGTGTGATTTTGGAAGGGCGCTTCAATGGATGCTACAAATGCAACAATTGTCACATTGGGCTTTGGAGTTGCAATATTGGCATAGTCAGTCGTTTGGACAGGACTATTTTGGAAAGAGTTTTTGAAGATGTAGACAACAGTCTTATTCCCACAATTTCAGATGACAAAGAAACACTAGTCATGAGAATATCTGGAAGCAAATATCTTGACGATATTGTTATATACAATCCTTCTTTCTCTATAATTAATGGGTCCCTCACATCACATCAGCCAAAAAGAAGATCTGAAGGAATTGTGAAACGATCAGTGCATAAATATAGTGGTAGTGATGGAGAGGGGCAAGGCAGGCAAATTGTTACACTTCCAAACTACACATCTTATGGTCGCCATCAAGACAATTGGCATGGAAGGCCTATGAAGAATTCCACCTTTCTTGCTAGTCTTATTTGCTGGAGAGCATGTTGGAATTATCTCACTGAAGTTTCGAGAAGAAGTCCACCGACACATTGCCAAATGCTATTTTATTATGGAGCATTGAAATCTAAAATTGGTTATCACAGAGACAATTTTAATGTTCAATTCATCAAAAATGTTGTTTCTGGGAAATCTGCCACGTTGAATGGGCATCCTTCTGGTGGTGGGGAGAATTCTCAGATTGTTGGCTCAAATGTCTTGGTGTTGACAATGGGCAGTAAACCTATGAAATTTGCATTTAAGTTTCCATCGTTGGGAAATGTTCAAGGTAAAAAGAGCACATATGTCACATCACCAAGGCATCATTTCACGTGTGGAAAGTTTACAATATCAGTTCTTGATCCCATTGATGATATCATGATGACACACGGAGCAAGCTTTGTCTATGGCAAGAGAGCGAATAAGGATCAGTGGTATAGAATAGGTTACTGCTTTAGGTGGCTCCAATCTTTTAGAGACTTTTATGAGGATACTTGTACCCTGAGGTTGGACTCATCTGGTATTCACAGAAAAAGATGTGGAAAGAAAACAGACAGAGATATATACACATAAGATATAGATTTGCAACAATTTAATACTTTTTCATACTATAATTTTTCTATATGTTATTGAATTTTGATATGGAACTGAGCATGCATGGCACTGCCATTGAAGTAGGAATCACCATATTTACTCCAAACCGGAACGAGCGAGTCATTTTTCGGCAATATTGTTTGACCGAAGAAACAAGCACAACTCATTGTGATAGGATCCTTTTGTGCTTTTGATGTTGCTGGATTTTCCAAATATGATATAATATTGCTTCAGACAAACTGATGTTTCTCAATTCGAAATTACTGATTTTGTTATGCAATGCCAATCTCAGCAGCAATCTAACTGGAAATGCTTCTAACAGTGAGACATGGTCATTCTGTTGTTGACTCTCAACCCAAGTGAAAGAAAGTTCTAATTTATTTTGGAAGAAGAAATTTTTGAGACACCAAGTTACGTCATGATGGTGGTATGAAGACCGCACTTGTTGTTCTGCTCTAATGAAAAATACAGTGAACATGTCTCACTCTTTCCATGACAATAAAATTATGATAAGAAAAACAAAATAAGAATGATGCTGGCAACAAAGAGCAAATGCAGTTTGCATCGTTCAGTCTGATTGTTATATATTGATATATGTGTCAGTTCAGAATATTCTGTTGAGAATATTGTACTAAGGAATGCTTTCATTGTAATGCTTAATTACACTGTGATTATATGTGAAAAATTGATTTGGCTTCTTGGAAATATTTTGTATTAACGTTTAATATAAAAATGATACGTTCAAACATTTTTCCCTTTGGTACACTCTGCGGTAGAATCTGGCACAAAAGGTATCTCTTTCTCGAAAAGATACCTTTTGTGAAGGGCACACAATTTTTTGAATTTTCCAAGAAATCAGAACGTTGTTTCTCAGAGTCACAAAAAATTGAGAAAAGAATTTCTCATTTCTTTTTTTGTAAAATTTTGAAATTTTTGGAGAAGACGTTGCAGTCTTAGATGTTGCTTCAATTCTTGTTCACCCAAACTCCCTGATCATTGTTGAATATTTTTTCTCAAATGATGTGATCATAATTTTAATTTGGGAATATTATATTGATTCTATTATCAACAAATCAACAAAACAGCCATGGCAAACACAGCAAGCAAAAACACGCCACCATCAACTCCTACAAAGGGAAAACCTCCAGCTAAAGCTGCCAGTCCCCCAAGAAAGTCTGCTATAGACCGCAGCCCTCTGAAATCAGTTAAATCATCCAAAGACCAGATTGTGCGATACAAGGAAGTTGGAATCGAGGGAGTTTGTCTTGCATTTTGCTACAAACCAGATGGAATTAATCCTTCTTACATTGCCCCTATCACCCGCTATTTGGATGATTCTGAAGGTGACAAGGCAGCTGGTCACATCATGTTTCTTGCCCAGCTTCGTGATTCTAATGGAGCAAATGTTCCTCTACAGACACCGTCAGCCACTGGGAAATTGTATTCTACTGATGTCATTGTCATGTCTATTGATGATCCGAAGTATACCTTCTTCTCCGCAATTGGTGATCTTGTAAATGTGCTCAACGATGCCGCACGTAACTCTGTAGTGAGACCTCAATGGCAGTATCAAGTCCCTAGTTTCGTAAACAGAGGCAGGGCAACACCACCAACTGTTGTACCATTGAGCACATACTTACTAAATGATGATTGCATCAGTTTCATCAAGCGATTCTGGGAAAACTGTGAGAGCAAAGATGCATTGAACAATAATGAGTATAGAGATGTCATCCTCAAGGAGGTGTTTGGCTCTGCTGATGAAGGATGGCAAGCACTGGAAAACATATCCGATGAAGCATATGAACTTTTGTAAAAACAGTGTGTCGTGGATGTTTATGTACTTTTGTATGGACAGTTTGTCACAAGGTTGTACAGGTGTAAGAAATGTGATCACAAGTGTTTGAAAATGTGATAGTGGCATTGCATTTTCCTTTGTCTAGTATCATTTGGATAATTTGTGTTTGTGTGAAACTAGTACAGTTCTCAATTCTCTTATTTAATGAAATATTTTTATCTCTTTGCTCTATTTGGAATTTTTGCAAGCAGTCTATGTTGAAAGGCTATCAAAGCTGGAGGCAGTTTGAAGGCTTCTGGTTTGTAGAGTAGTGGTTTGTTCAGAAACAATCCTAGTCTTGTCCTCACCCTTGATAAGACAGTGTACACCCATCCATGTCCATAATTCCAATTATGAATGATGAGTTCTTTTTTCGTGATGCCTTGTAATTTATGAGCAGTTGTGGCCTCATTCAAATTGATTGGTAATTGAATCATGATCACTTTCTGTTTGTGCTCTCCCTTTTTTGATGATTGTGTCTGTTTCATACCCTTGTCAGGTGGATCAATGTCACTTCTGTAGAATGTGCAATAGTACCTCTTTGGTTTCAGCTTGAATCTTCTTGAGGAAACAATTTTTCG
>JALLOY010007108.1:0-11828 GCA_036939835.1 Thalassiosira delicatula
CCAGGGTTGCAGGTCTGATGGGTCTCACCCGCCATGGAGACATCCAGTTGCTTTTTGCTCCAACTCCGGTTATCGTTCAAGGTGATCGAAAGGGCTTTCTTGGGAACCAGAGCAATGTTAGCAACGAAGTTGGTTTTGTAACATTGCACAAGGCCGACTTTGGTTCTACTTGGCTCATCGACAAGCATGCTACCCTTCCCAGTGAGATTCGCCCAAAGAATCATTTGGGCACGAGCTTCCTTGTCGGTACAAATTGGGAAAAATCTTCCGTGAAGCTCGGATTGACTATTGTTCCCATAGTCTGTCCAATTTTCTTCAGGCAGATAGTCGAACCAGTCTTGAATATCACCGACGACAGTTTTGTTGAAGTTCTTTGACGACTTGGTGAAAGCCAGGAGAAGTGGGCCGAGTGCATCCAGAGAGCCTGGAATCAGTACTGTAGGTTTCCAGGTCAAGCTGCGAGGATCCACGGTATGCTATCCGAGGCTTCAACTACTGCCACGGAAGACTACATCTGCAAGGGGTTCAAGAGTGACATGGTTCCCGAAACTGCCTCATCCACGATTGTTAGTCCTCATCTTGGCAAACATAGATGGCCCAGGGCTTTCAAGAAATTGGGCAAGTTCTTCTCTGTCCCTTTATCTCCTTAGCAGCAGGGTACGCAAGCTGGTGTCCCGCCTGTCACCCTACCGCCAGGCAATACCCCTTTTGTCAATGGACAGGATAATTTATCATCCACGGGTCTTCTTCCGCCATCGGCCTACCAACAGGTCCAGCGCGTTATAGTCGAATCTAGTGAGAAGATGGAGTTGGATAGCAAAGCTAATATGTACCTCCTCTAGCTTCGTCTCTTCTTCATTGTTGGTGACATTGATTGGGGCAAAGGCACGGTCTCTAATCTGAGTCTTCTCACCTGGTCCACTACAATGGAAGACACTATCAAGGCTCCGACCACAACTTGTTATGTTAGGTTGACGAACCTCTTGACCACTATCCTCGACACTGCGCCTGAAGGAGCTCAAAAGAACGATCCCATGTTCACTCGGATGAACTTGTCTGTCTTCCAGAAGCCGTTCGTCAACGCGATTTTGGCCGCTAACTTCCAGTCCGCTCCCTTGTTGTCCTTAAACTCTGAGACAACATCTCTAAATTGTGTCTGTTTTATTGCACAAGACTCCAGTGATGCGAGAGGCATTGCTGCCAAGCTCAGCGTTCAGATAGATCAGAACAAACGCTCCCAAGGAGCAATCCCAAAGCAGCAAAAGCAAACGGATTGCCACCATGGACGGCATTGTCAAGATCAGCTCTAATATCAATGGCGTGATTAGGGCTCTCTTCGACACAAACAAGGGCATGCCCATCATTTATCAAGTCCAGAGCGACAACGTCGAAATGATTGAATCGAGGGCTTTCAACAATTGGAATGAAGAGCATGCTTTGGAGCAATCTCAGCTGCCTTTCACGTGGCTCAGCTCGAACCACCTGCTCTTTAGTTTAATGTCAAATTTTTCAAAAAACTCTATCAATGTTTCCGCTGCCGACCACAAACCTGAGAGTCTGCCCGGCCTCATAACGACGAACGTCGACAGCGCGATTAAGCATTACTGTCGATTCAAGCAACGTCTCGAGAACCACCAGGTTGATCAGACCTATGACAAGGTAGTCCCACCCTTCACTCCACTTGCTTTTCGTCCTGCTGAGAAGAAGGAAATCATCCATACTCAAGTTGTTCCGCCCGTGGTGAAGAATCCATCCCAGAAGCCCTCACCCACAGTTAGTGAGAAGAGGGGCGGTATGGACAAGATGAGCGCTGGTCCAACGACAAAGCGCCTGAAGACCGAGATGGGTCTTTTCCATGTCAAGGCGGGCATTGACCCTCACACTATTTTTCCGGATAACCTGGGCGTGACCCCTTGCGGACACTTCAATTGCTTGGGCTATGGGTGTGCATTCAACGGTCTTACCTGTGCCAAGAAGCATATTCCTCGTTGGAAGCATTATCCAGGTCAAGACAAGATCCTTGCCCATTTTGATAAGACTGGGAAGGCTTGGCTTGATTCAAATATTGTCTCTATTCAGAAAATCAATATCCCTAATAAATTCAAGCACCTTGTGGGCGACGCTAGCGGGCCTAAACGTGCGTGATAGGTTTCTCACCTCTGACTCAACAATGGATACCCATTTTGAGAATTCATATATTGTCCTGTTTACACTCGCATTCTGTGGCCTCATTTCGTTTTTGCTCGGATCCATGCTGAAAATATTTCCTCGTACATCTTCGTGTTGTTCGCTTTAGGAAAGATAATTGACATGCGGGCAGAGGCCACAAATAATTCGATTCATAGTTTCATAATGCCTAAGCAAAAGTATCGTTCGGTGTCCTTTGACCCCTCTACAGCTGAGGCTGCCCCGGCCTGTGTATTGCCCGATAAAACCCATGTTAATTCGAAGGTCGAGGAGGACGAGATCCTCGAGAAAAAAGCCTCGCACCTGTTCTTCCGGCATTGATTGTCAAATTAAGAAGGGGATTGATAAAAAACAAGATTATTTGCGACTATGTCTCGAAGTATGACAAGCACGTAGTTTCACAGCAACAAGGTGAACGTATCATTTCCTACAAAATGAATCCCCCTACAAACGCGAATCTTGTCTGCAAATGCAAGAATATGAAGCCAAGTCTTAGTCAGCGGTATAGAGTCTCCGACCTCCATTTCAGGGATGTCTTTGTCTCCGTGTTTTTGCTTGACTATTTCTCCCCAGAAGATTTGCGAGCCTTGACGTGCCTGACGAAGACTTTCAGTGACGCTATTCCAGACATGGTTTGTTTGAAGTATGTCGACTACAGAGGCTTGCTTGACCCAAGGCTCGACTATATGGTAGAAAAGTCAATCGATGGTCATAGGACAGATATAGCGACAGTGTGTCTGATGCATCACGGTATGGATCCAGGCATGCTAGTGAGGTATATGCAATTGGAATACACTGCAGAGAGCCACGGTCCAACCTTTGAGCTGTACACCCATGTCATTGACCCATTGGACCTATTTCATATGAGACAAATTATGGAGCAAGGTTGACCTGCTGTTTTCGATTGGTATGAGGATTCTGAGAATAAAATGAGCCAGCTGGCTAGGGGGAACCAGATTTCCTTTGATGCTCACCCAGACATTGCTACCAAGATGTTGGTCAAGGAGAACAAATTTTCACACTTGATTCCCACCCGGAATTGGACAATTGAATTTTCCCCCATATACGCCATACACCTCAGGGTATGGTCGTGAAGGAAGGAAAAAATCCTAGGGTAGTCTGGGACGGTTCTACCAAGCATTCCCCTTTTGAGTCCATTCTCAACGAGGTTACAAGCAACGACTTTGAGGCCGCTATTACCTTCGGAGACGTGAAGATGAAACTGTTCATTGCAATCTACAATTGGAGAGTGAGTTTCCCCACTAGCTACATACTCCTCACTGCTTTGAATGTGAAGGCGTGTTTCAGGTTCACCCAAATTCATGCCGACCTGACTGGCGCCTTTGGTTTCCAGGCACTGGACATGTGCTTCCTGGCGACGAGCATGGTCTTTGGTCATATCACCTCGTCACCAAGCTGGGAGCCATTTAGAAGGACAATCGGGACACTGTCAGCCCATCTGCACCACGATGGCACATTAGTGGAGAATCTCAGGGGCTATCTAGACATGATCTTGTGGGACAACTTAAAATCTCAGGGACCGATTGTCAAGGCTACGAAATGCGCCCTCAACCCAGGCGTTATACACAATAATGTTGTCACTCCTATCCTCTCCGACATGTACGTTGACAATACACCGCTTGGCTGCGCTGGAAAGCTCAGGATAAAGCAGGCGATGGCAGCTACCATTGAGGCTATTCTCATAGTTATGGGAAGACCGAATACTGCGATACGCCAGTGTCCCCTGGCAATGGATAAATGGGTCGGTATGGTAGTCGGCCCGCAGCAAGTTATGTTGGGCCTCACTATGGACGCTACGGCGCTTACCGTGGGAATCACGCCTGCATACAAAGCCGAAGTCCGAGCAATTATCGAGGATAATTGGGGCCCAGATAAAAGGCATTTCAAGGTTAGAAAAATGCTTGGGCAAAGGTGCCATCTGGATATGGAAGTTGATGTCGTACATATACACATCGCTTGCCTTTGCGCTACAGAAAAAATACTAGCTTCCTTAACGAGACTTCAGAGGAATTTCGGGAGCTCGTGCGCCAGATTAGGATGAAGGACTTCCACGGTAACCCCGGAAGTATGGCTAAGCAGCTGAACTTTGCCCTGAAACTGGCCGCCAAGAAGGTCCACTCGTTTGGCATGTCTCATCCTTATAACGAGACCCTCCACGCAGAAATAAAGTTTTTTATATGATGCACTGGACCCTGCATCAGGACACCACTGGCTCACATCATACCACGCGTGCCATTTGCAAAGATGTTCGGCGACAGCTCACTGACTGCGTGCGGGGGCTATTGCTTAAAAATACGCTTTGTGTGGTTCATCCCCTTTCTGGAGGAGATTCTATTGAAAACCTTGTTGCACCTGAAGAATAATGAAGACCAAACCTTCGTTTCTATCAACTGCTTAGAGTTCTTCACGGTGATCACCAATTATTGTGCAGCACTGACTGTACTGGCACAAGACGGACCAATGGATGATCCATTTCCGGTAGTGCTAAATATTACTGACAATACAAGTGCCTTGAACTGGACGCTACACACATCAAAGTGTTTGCTGATAGGCAGAGCGTTGGCAAGATTCTTTTGTGGCTTGATGATTGGTTTGCCCTTGGGTATAAATTCCAAATGGATCAATACACACGGGAATGAAGTTGCAGACAGGATTTTGTGGCTTTAGAAGGCCAACCTCTCAACTTCTCCTTTCTTTTCAATTGACTATAAAAATTTACAACAGGATTACCCAGAACTACAGACTTTTCGGTCTTTTCATCCAAGTCAAGAGCTGCTCTTATGCCTTTACAACATCTTGTTGACAAGGAAATCGCCAGATCCAAGTCAGGTGATCATATTGAAACATCAAGGTTTAGGCAAAGTGTCTATATAAATTGGTGTAGTACAAATCACATTGATGACCCTTGTGGTTCAGCTAATGAGTATCAGCTTCTGGTTTCACTGTTCATCAAGAATTTAATCATTAATGAATGTTGCAGGTCCGCTACAGCCAGAGGATATAGGAACGCAATAAACGATTTGTTTGTTCAGGCCGGCTAATCCTTTGGACAAAGCTAATCCAAGTATGACAATCTTGTATAATTGGCAAAAGGAAGAGGATGTGGCTAGGCAACGGGACCTGCTTACCCCTGAAATATTTGCTCTGTTACTACGCAAGGCAAGGAGTGCCCCATTGGATTCTGATGTTACTGTTGTTGCGGACTGGATGTGTGTCACAAAGTCAACTGGTCCGAGGAGCTGTTAATATGCCCAGAAGGTACAGACCAGGATCGAAGTTCACACATTCGGATTAGGTAAAGAGGTCATCAAAGCCTTTGTCAGACGTGACTGGATCTTTTATGACAACAAAGGCAAGGAGATAACCAAACATAGTGAGGCCATGTTGTTGATCGTATCCAAGTGCAATGGAGGATCCAGAAGAACATACGGAATGGTCAAACAATTACTTATGTGACTGAGAGCGACAATATGGACTCTGACACTGTACAAGCAGCGTGCAGGATCTACCTTTGCTCTATCAGATTGGAGCAAAAGGATGATGAGCCGATGGGTGTTTTTGTTAACAAAAGCAACCAGGTCAAATACCTAACGGCTGCAAAGATCGCTGAGGTATTGCAGAGGATAGCACAAGCAGCCCACCCTGATTGGACGGACGACAAGGTCTCGAAAATCTCCTTGCAATCGGGTGGAGTTTTTGCTCTGATGCTGCTTTACGAGGCTGGTATGAGTCCTGAATTTTGCAAGAAGAGGTTGAGATGGGAGGTCAATTCCTATCGATTATACCTTCCTGATACTGCCGCGATTCAGCAGAAGCACGCCAAGGCCTTGCAGAAGCCTTTGGCATTAACATATCCGTGTTGCCTGATGTTGTCCCTTTAGACAACGATGTGATAGAGTATACAGAATGAACTGTGTAAATACTGTCTAATTTATATTTCCGCTTCATTGTTGTGCCCCTATACTACCCCCTGTCTTTTTAGACGAAAGCCTTGGTGCCCTCCTCTTCATCCCCGTCCCAGTTGTGTCCGGTAGGTGCGAGTTGGCGAATAATGGGTACGCGCCTTTCAATACCGGCCGTGGGATTGCGCCGGGCCCTGCCGTCTGGGAGCACACTTAGGGGATAGCGATGGGGCGGCGCGAGTGTCATCCTGTATAGGTATCTCACGTGGCCGCCGGCAGCTGTGAGAGTACTCTCCCGGTTGTATCTGTTGAAGAAGACAGTCTCTTTGCGGCAAGACGGCCTGCCGGTGAATAGGTAGTGGTCCCGTGGAAAGAGGAACTGGGCCAGATGATTGAAACCGTTAGCATAATCATTGCAGACGGGCCTGAAAGGAGACGATCCTCCCCGGTTCACGTAGAGGCCGCTGCCAATTCCATCCTGGTACCTGCCGTTCCGGATGAAGCCGGCGAACTCAGCCACATTGGCGTACAGAGCAGCCTCGCTGTCAAGGAAATGTCCGGCTAGAAGAAAAAATGGTCAGACTCTGCACAAAGACGGCCAACGAGCTGTCTTCGCGACCTCCCGGGATGCCATACCCCTTTTGGCGGAACTGAAGTCCTTGGGCGATTATGACGTTCCACAGGATGGTGTGCTCTTCGGCTCACTCGCAAAGTGCCACACCAAAGTATTTGACGAAGATTTGGCGCATGAGCGCTTCTTCTCGATTGTACGCGGTGGCTTCCGCGGGCGACATCCGTCCAGGATGGTTATGACGCCAGCTTCCTTCCGTCGCCTCAGAAGCGGCGGCGTGGCCCATGTCCACGTACTTGTTTAGATAGTCGGCCGTGGTGGTCGATGTCATTAGAGCGTGTGTCATCGCAGCTTGTTGGGAGAACAGGTTCCCGAATGCTGTGCTGTTGGGGCGCTGTATGCCAGGGCTGTCTCCACAGTCCACCCATCTCGTGCTTCCAGCTTCCGCAACCCTACACCCTTGAATTCCATGCTCGTAGAGGAACTCAATACGGCCCTCGGCCTCTTGTAGGCCGAATACAACGATTGCTTCCTCGAAAGGCATTACGCAATAGCTGCTGCCATATTCGAAGAAGGGAGTGGGGTCGCACACGATGTACGCGTTGAAGTACCCTTCGTTCAAATCCGCATGGCTGGTTAGCATGCCGCCACAGAATGCGGTGCGGCCGAGCGTCTCTTCATGGGCGCGGGCATAAGGACGTCGCCTACCCACCAAGGCAATGTAGCGCTCCTTGAGCAAACGCTGCTCTTCATTGGGGGGAGGCCAGCGTAGATCGCGAGCTAGGCCTGCTCCCCCGTTCTGCTCGCGGCGACGTTGTTCCGCTGCTTGAGCCCTTTGACGTGCCGCTATTTGGCTGCGGTAGGTGCGACACAACGACATGTTCATGCTGTTGCATTTTAGTCTTCGCGTCGTGTTATTGTGCAATGCAATTCTCTCTCTTGTGAGTTTCCTTCTGAAGACAGACAAGGAGGATCCTTTGACACCGCCCCCCCCTGCGTCCGACGTAAAAGATACTATTTCTCTGAAAGAACAAACTGAGTCCTATTTGTGACTGTACTTGTTTAGGTTCTGTCGTCCTATGATTAATCCTGTGGCCACAATGGGCTCATTGGAACTTACATACCATACATTCCTGTGTGGGGACCTGACAGCAACCATCCGACGTGCCCTATTACGTGCATACCGAGCATACGGGATACCAATCGATACCAAGCCTACAAGATATCTATAGTAGAATTCTCGGGACGCAACTCGCGTGCGCCCTCGAGTGGGCGCCCTTGACTCAAGTGACCTTGAACCTCGTCTGTCCATTGCCACAAATATATAGACATATACATATATATGCCTTTTTGAGAATGGAACTTACGATCATGGCCTCGTCTTTGACGTGTTTATATCAGGTTTTATGGAGAATGTTTTCTTTTTCTTTTTCTTTTCCTTTTTCTTTTTCTTTTCTTTTTTCTTTTCTTTTTCTTTTCCTTTTTCTTTTCCTTTTTCTTTTGCATGCTTGTAATACACAATGGCAATTTTGTACTAGATGACAAGTTGCATTCTTACTCCTACGTTCTTGGGTATGACTTTGTTCACACAGAGGCATGCGTGCCATTTTGGTGATTGTGGCAAACTGCCAGAACTTCCAGGGAGTTTGAAATTTTAAAAATTTTAGACTCGTAACATAATTAGTAACAGGACCGAAAGTCCAATTTGATGCAAAATTGAATTTCTTTCTGACTAATTGTATTACAATCCGTATGTTCTATTTTTGCCAATGTGTCTTCTACTATGAAGTCTACATTATGTGTTGCAAGCTTAGGCGCAAGGGCTTTTTTCATCCCCAAGATGAAAGACTCGTAACATAATTAGTAACAGGACTGAAAGTCCAATTTGATGCAAAATTGAATTTCTTCCTGACTAATTGTATTACAAACCGTATGTTCTATTTTTGCCAATGTGTCTTTTACTATGAAGTCTACATTATGTGTTGCAGGCTTAGGCGCAAGGGCTTTTTTCATCCCCAAGATGAAAAACGCTAGGAGAAAAAACAGCATTTTTTGATAGAATGGTTATCGCGGGTGTTCCTTTACAGTACACAATTCTGTTACGCCTCTAAAAGGAACAGTACAATAAAATGCAAAGTATTGTACTCACGCTTAGAGGGGTATCGTCAACATCAATTATTTTACATGACGATTGCTAGTAATAGAAATGGTTGATACTGTGGAAAATGATATAACAGGAACACATCGACAATTATGTGTACGAGTAGTCCTGTCGCACCCCTCAAAATACGATTTCGATGGGATAACAACGTAGGTATATCTCTCATCAATACTAAATTCCCTGATAAGTCCCAGTCTCCCCCAACAAACCCCACAGTCATTTAGAGTACAATACGATACCTTCTTAGCTTTATTTTGATATGCGGGAACCAATATAAAAAAAGGACCGGATCATCCTGCTTGGAGCTCGAAACATGAGTTTGAGTTGAGGTTCCAGTTTTGAGTTGCATCAACGAATTGTATTTTATCCACAGCTCCACCAAAAATCCCAAAAGCTGCACCAATAGTGGCATTGTAGACAACACTCCCAACATACCAAAGAATCAATTTTCAAAGTCGCAGGTCGATCCGTGGGCACTGGGGCAGCCAGTGAAGTGTCGTCTGGTCAATCTCGAGTTGAATTGGAGGTGAGGGGGAACCCAACTGTCAGCGTCATCGTCGTGCAGCGGCGGCAAATATACCCACTAAACCTTAATGAATATTAATAAGAAGCAACAGTCATGTTAAGTAGGTGTTGATTCATCACCCTACCATGACAGAGTGGCCGTTCCTGTCATTTCCGTCGACGCATGCCGCTGACAGTTGCGGCCGCCATGGGTGTCGTTGTCCATGAAAGGTGCTTGAGGCGTAGTGAGAGGTAAAAAAATACGTTTGAAATCCTACATACCAATATATGAGTCTAATGTACATTATATTGAGTCACAAATTTGGGGGTTCAGTCGTGTGGTGTCCTGTCACAGCGTCAAAAATGCCGGAAGCTCATTTAGCGAATATGTTCTCTCAAAGGTATAGTAGCCTCCTTTGATTAATGACACATTTAGATGGGAATTATTGCCATCCGGACAATTTAGCAACCGTCGTGACAGGATAACATACAAACTCGTACAGTGTATTGTAATTGTATGTGTACAGTGTAGATACAATGCTAGACTTTAAACAGCCCAAAAATGCAACTATGGTAATTAGCACTCACTTCATATTTTTTAAATATTTCAACTACCGTGCTCCGCGTATTGTCCACAGTTTTCCACGCTCCAGTGAAAGGGGGGGGCAATGCAAAGCTCGTCCATTGTAGCATTCTAACCCCGTGAACGCTTCCTGGCCGGTACCAGAGAAGTAATTGTCACCTTCTCTCCAATTATTTTATTAGCCAGCTTTGTGTTGAAGTGACAGCTGTGGGTATGGCCGTATCCGTGGTTGTAGCAGTAGCCACGGCCATAGCTGCAAAGATTAGCTGTAGCCACAACTGTAGCCATAACCGCGATTGTTGCCATCACCGTGGTTGTAGCCATAGCCACAATCGTAGCAGTAAATGCCGTCGTAGTTGTAGATATTGATAGCTGCAGCGGTTTCCGCAATTGCAGGTTTATCCCTATCCACGGTCACATTCGTAGCCGGGGATGTAGCCACAATTGTAGCTTTAGCCGCAGCCATAGCCTTATCCAAAGATGCCCCCATGGCTATGCTATTGCCGTAGCCAGGTAGGTACTGTAGGAGGAGTACATGAATGGCATTGTTTCATCCTATTGCATCTCATTTGTCTAATTGTTGGATATCTTCTCCGAGGAGCAACAAACAGCAGAAAGAGCAAATCCTTATGTCACATATTTTGCTTCCCACACAAGAATAATAATATTATAGAAGTATCTCATTTGATTTAGCCAATGGAGAACTGAGAAAGCGCGTCACACCCGTGTCATTTTCTTGGGAGCCCTTGATTAGTTGTCGACCCGTGTTCATCATCGAATTACCGGCAAAGCTGAGGGTTGCACCAAAATGACCACTATACAAACCCTCACATGGTATAGCAACATTAGATTGCTGACGTTTGTGGTTGGGAGCACTAGATTTAAAGCTTCTGAAGCTCTCTGAGATCAAACTGCTGTCTTATATTGAATTTTAGATTGCGCAGCACAATAAGGAGTATTTTTTGGTTCAGCAGTGTGACTGCATCTTGTCTAGAAGATTTACCATGTTCTACTAGGAGAGAATTCCACTTGATGGATTTTCTCTTCGGACAGCCGTCTCTGTTCTTCTTCTGGCAATCTTCCGTTGTTAAATATCCTGGAGATATTTCAGTACCAGAACAACAGTATGTCATTTGCCAGTCTTGCGCCATAATTTGCACCTGGTGACGGGCAACAGTCAGACTTGCTTGATTTAAATAATCATCACTTGAAGGTTTTCTGCGATATTGAAACGATGATTGCTCTTTCGCGCCAGTCTAGATTAGGCCACAACTTTAGCTAAGACCTTATCACTGTTACTCATTTACACTGTCTAGCCGCTGTTATAATTCTAGCTGCCCCAATTCTATTATTGAATTTTATTGGTAAAGGAGTTTGTAGAAGCAGCTAATGAATTATCCTCAGTGGTAGAAATGAGGGTATATGGCGATAACGGTAACAACATTTGGACTGCCACTTCATTACTACTTAATGAGGTATGGTGTTGATATCCACATTGTGAAATTATTAGTTAATGCAAATCCTCAAAATTTTGCAACTGCTCATGAGGATTGTCCAGTCTATTTCACCCATGCCTTTGTGTATGGTTCAGCACTCAATAATCAGGTTAGGAACCCTAACCAAGCATCAGATATTCTAAAAATTCTATCTATGGTATCTAGGTGAGATAACGACATTTTTGTGATCCAATAGCCCGCGTACCCAAAATAGGGTACGACCGCGCAGTCATATCCAGCTCACACCATCTCTGGCGCAGCGCGCTAGCTACTCCCATGTGGGTACATAGATATGGATACAAGCCCCCTACTACCGCCTAGCTACTGATTTTCTGATATGTTTCTACGGCGCTCTACGAGAGTGCCTGTAGTATATACAAACTTGGTACAAATGGCTCATATT